>JAQFYM010004263.1:0-16010 GCA_034694785.1 Agrenia bidenticulata | reverse complement strand
GATATATACAACATCTTAAAAGGCAAATCTACTAAAAATTCTATTTAGTAAATTGCAAAATTATGATAACACAAGAAAAGGTCGTTAATCTAAAAAAAAAGCATTTTTATAACTGTCAAAAATCTAAAAACAAAAACAAATGCAATGAAAAGCAAGCAAAAAAGATTCACGTATTCCTTATTATTGTATATTCCTTTTATCAATAAAGGATTGTATATGATAAACAAATGAGACACGCCGCTTATATAGAAAGTACAGTGCATTAAAACCAAAATTTAAACAAATACGGTATAAAATATTACTTGGATTACAGATACATTAAACAAAAAAAAAAACTGCATCAAAACATTAGTACTCTTTAAAACAGAAAAAGAATCTAAATTGTTCTGTATGATATTAATCATATAACTTGTAAAAATGTAAATAAAAACTTTCACATTTCAAAATAGTTTGCAAAAAGTGCAACCGTTTTTAATTAGAAACAACTTAAGAAACTTTTTGTATAGCAAAAAAGTTTTTTGAAAAAGGACAACGTTACAAAAAACGTTTTGTGCACTGGTATTTTTCTGTAAAAAAAGACATGCATGTTTTTCTTAAAAGAAATTATACAAAAGTTTTAAAAAAAAACGAACTTTTTTCGTTAAAATGGTTTCTTGGTCTAAAACGAGTTTTAAAAATAACAAAAGCATGGCCTAAGTGTAATAGTATCTTTTTGTTTGCATATCCACAATACTTTTTATGTCATTGATAGTTGATTTTACAATGTATCATAGCGATCCACAAAGTACAAAAATATATTTTCAAAATATGAATAATTTTAATGAGAATTACACATTTACAAACACTTTTATGTATGTCTATTTGTAGTTAAATACATATCTACATATTTCCCAGTATTGCTTTTAAAATTTATTAATTACAACTTGCTTAAATTTTTAAAAGCACTGTATCATTAATTAAACACAACTATTTGTATACGGTGTTTATATCATATTTGTATTGCAAGCAACCGAAAACAGTGTTATTGTTAATAACTTTGATATCCATAGTTTTTTATATTTTTTGTTGGACTAGTGACTTTTTATGTTTTACAGGCTAATAAATTAGTCTTTTGTGGTGATATCTGGCTTATGAGTATTTTGTCGTTTTGTTGTAACTTAATTTGTCATTTTTTTATGTAATATCATAAATTTTAATAACCTGGTTACAGTTCTACCAATCAAAATCATAATAGTAACTGTCGATCATGTCAAAAAAGTTAGTATGCGCTTGTTGCAGTATGCAATTACACCCTAAATATATGACTAGTGAGTAAATAGTCATATTAAAAGCACTTTAATTTATAAAAAATAAACTGTTTGAAAAGGCTTTATAATTAAAGGCAAATAATAACATATTGACAAAAGTTTTTTGTGTATTTATGCTAATAATTTATGTTTTAATATTTTTAAAATGTCATTTTTTGCGTAACTTATTTTTTTTTTCTTATTTTTATTTTTGGATGCGAAAAAAATTGTCTTAAAACGCGATTCTTTGCATGTGAAGCATTTTTTTTGCAATCCAGGCCATTTAAATACAGCTGTGATATGATTGGATACAACTGTGATATGCTGATAAAAGCCGAGTATTTTTTACTATAAAGGAAAAAAATTTTTGGCAACAAATAAAAAACACAAAAAAACCATATTATGTAAATCCAACGTGTCAAAATTTTTTTTCGGTGCTATTTGAGCAATTTTTGTATGTTACGTTTATATTTAAACAGTATAATGAGTTGGGTTAAGCGATAATCCTAATAACATGCCCTATAATACTAGCCTAAAAAGCGGTTGAAAACAGCCTTTAATGGCTTAAAATACGATCCGAGGGCATATTTACAGAGAAGTCGCGATAATGTGCATTTTGCATTACTCAAAACGTGTTTAGACACTTTAAACCGTATCAAATAAGAAATGCAAGTTTTGAGATGATTAATATAACAATAGCCTGAAACAAGGTAATTTATATCAATCATGAGATATAATATGTTCTAGATAAAATATATAGTTTCAAGTGAGTTATAAAACTATATAAAGAAAAAGAAATTCAATAAACAAGTAGTTCATAATATGTCTTTTCCACCTCGAAGAAATGCTGCCCGTGAAAACACACCTTATTATAAACCTATACACTTGTATACTTAAATATAATTGACATTCATGCTTATCTAAACATCAAATAGCATTTTTCGTTTATTTAACCTGAATATATGTTTTAATTAAGATTTTAACTACAGTTTTCGTTTTTATATGGTAATTTTAGTTTTTTACAAACAAAGAAAGTTAAAATTTTTTCGTTTTTTACAAAAAAAACATGAAAATATGACGGTTAAAAATACATACACTTCTTAGTAATGTATATCTTCTCTTATATGAATGTGTACACTTACCCTGTAATTGGGCCATAAGTTATGTAAAGTAAACTAGTTTTAAAATTTTTCTACTGAGTAAATTGTAAGGACTTTTTCATAAAGTGTCTCTATAAAGAGAAAATATAGTCTTTATGTGTAGTTTTTATAATTTTTATCAGATTATTTACAAAAAAAAGTGTCATTGTACCTTACGAACAATCTAAGCGATTTTGTGCGTATGCACATTTTAATTGTATATTTATATTAGTGTCATCAGGAGAATTTTCACTTTAAACTTCGTAAGTGCACATCTAAAACATATGCACGAAAGTGTCTATATTAGATAAGGGACACTGTATGTAAATACACTAATAAAATGCGCAAACTAAAAAAATTACGTGTCTACAAGTTCTAAACGACTATCGCAATCTTTTATTTACTTTTATATCGTTTGATTTGCGATAGAAAAACTAACAAATTGCTACGATCGTACATTTCCATGGGGGAAATAAAATTTTCATATGAGAAAAAGTGATATGGACTGTTTTTAGTATGATGAGGATCAGTGCCGTACCAGAGTCGAGCACGGGGGCTTTATTTTCTGTATAAAAACTGCGATTGAATTTAAGATATTGCGGTATGTTTTTGTGCATGTTTTTTTGACAAAAAAATAATAAATTAAAAATTTAAAAACAGTTTATTTATAAATAAGAAACTTTGTTTTTGTACGTTTTAAAGCGGTTTTATACGCTAATTTACGGCAAAAACACTGACGTGTCCAAGTTAAAACAAACCCGTGTACGCCACTGACGATTATCTAGAGAATGTTTTAACAGTGCTTCTTGAAATTTTACTTTGATATAAAACTTTTGACATCTATACGGAGCAAAGTTTTTTATACAGTAAACACAAAATGAAAACGCAAAATCTTTTTATATAGCAAAAATTTCACTCAAGAAAAGATTTAGGGTTTTATTGCATATTTTTGTAGCCTCTAGTAAACATTTTTCTCTTTTTTTCTTCTTTACACAACACACACTGCGTTACATAATCTAATTTTAGTATATTTTAGTATAGAATGTCTCTACAGGAGCGCACACATGTTTTTATGTAGATTTTTAATTTAAATGATGTCGTACATAATTACATCCTTTATTTTTGTTTGTAACTCATTTCTGGAATCTGCCTATACCAGCTTTTATTTTTGTTATATTAGCGTTCCTGCGTTTCAAAACGTATTGTAGCAGATAACAGTTAATCACAATCTTTAAAGCAATCATAACCGATGTTTTGCGACACAAAAGTGTATATTGCCTTGTGGGCAGTAGTGCCGTTGTTTTCTTATTGTTTTAAGGAACTAAAAATCTACTTATAGGTGTAGTAAATTCTTGTTTTGATTACAAACTTTGGTAAATCTTATGGGTTAAGCTTGCGTTAGTTAACTGCGTATCCAAAAATATTTAAGCCAAGATTTTTCTAGCGGATCTGCCTTTTAAATGACATCATGAAGATTGGTACTAGAAAAAATATTTTTGTTGGTGAAAAAAGAAAAAATTTCTTGAAAGAATTCCCGGCAAAAATCCCCATAAAAAAATCTATGACTAAAAAAATGTTACAAATAATGAACAACGGCAATTCATATGAAATTAATACAACGTAACGAAGTTTTTTAAAAAGTATAGTAAAACAAACGAAGAAAAAATATTATCAAAGAGCTATTATCCGCAAACTTCGAGGGTTAGTTAGTAGTGTTCTACTACTTATGCGTAAAAGATTCTCACTCGCAACTTATTTAGCGTGTTCTTTTTCTGTTTTCTAATGCGTTGCTAAAACCCTTATAGTTGAATTCAACGGTCAGCTTTTTTAATTTTTATGTTTCCGTAAATACTGCTGGGTTTAGAAATTATAAAAGTAAAGTGTAATATCCGTAACTAAGCTTTCACTGTGAAAAAATGGAATTTTTGCTTTTATTACAGATCAGTGCATATAAGATGAGTATTATACAAATCATATTTACACCGTCAAATTTTTGTTGTGCTATAAACCCCTGTTTGTCATGCACTTGTAACCAGAGATCGCTATAAGAAAATGTAAACTATTTCATGTAGGCCTACACATGTAAGCTGTACAAACGACAAGAAGTATTTGGTCTGTGTAAATTCGTTGTAAAATATACTTTTATAAGTGTTGTAAAGGTCTGAATTTTGCAATTATTTTTTAACGAACTATACAGCAATAAACGAAGATTGTATAATGTAAGCATTTGCACATATATATAAAGGTGCCGCTATCAAGCAGTTTAATCTTTTCAGAATAAAATAAATACAAATCTTTCTTAATTTACAGGTAAATTGTAAATTTTTTTACTGCTTTATATAATGCACAGCCAAAATAATATCCACATAGATTTTTGTATAGGAAATATAAATATGTCAAAAACCCAATTCAACGTACAAATTTCAAATGTGCTATAACACTTTTTTTCTACACACCTCGTCATGATGTCTTCTTTTCATTCACCATAAATTGCAAGCCATTGTTGTAAATCATAGTCATAAATATATACCCGAAAATAGAAGATAAACCTACCTGAATATAGGGCGAACTAAATTCTAATTCGTCATAACTATAATAGAACAACTACAATATTTTACAGCAATAGCTAACAGCATATAACAGTATAATTCAATTGGTTTTTGCAAGTCAAAAAAGAAAGGTGTAATACTGTTGATTTTCAATGATCAAAAGTCTTTATACATGATTTTTTTTGCGTGTGCATTTAATTTAATATGTTGACAGCCTGGCAGAGTATAATAGTATAATATGTGCAGATATTATACAATTAAATTGCCTATTCTAGACTTTTATCGAATTGCGCGTGTAATTCCACTTGGTCTTTTTTTGATTTTTTTTAACCTTTATTAAATTTGTGCAAATATTTTAAGATTTAAGAGCTACCTTTTTCAAATGATTTTGTCTAAAGATTTAATCGTTAAATCGTTCGAGTGTTTTTTTCATAATTTTTCTTTTGTATTTTATTCATGATAAAAATATGCGTAATAACTGCGAAAATGACGTTTTACATTGTACATGAAAATTTGTTTTTGACTGAATCCTACGTAATATTACTTTGCAACAAATCCAAAAAACATATAGTACTATTTTTTTGGCCTTTAGCAGACACTTACGCTAATATTCGTGTTTTCTGTACGTCTACAATTGTTTTATTGCCAATGTGTATATTAGAATTATGTCTTACTTCAACGACTGAGTCATAAATTTTTTAAGAAGTGTTTTTTTTTCGTTATGTTAAGTTAAGGATTTATTGTAGCAATACTTTTTCTACAAGAACGACGTCTATGTAAGCAATTTTGTACCTTTGTTGTATTTTGCTTACAGATATGTCGTATTTATCGCTATTCTTTTTATCTTTTACTGATGTTGCTTAGACGAACTACAACAAATCCATTAAACGTTGAAGTTCTGTTTGATTTATCGCATTTTTAGTAAATTATTTCTTGTAACATAAATATACTTTACAGCAAAAGGGGCTTAAACGCATCTTCAGTCTTTTAGGTGTCATAAAAAAGGGTATTTATACAACAAAAAAAAACGTTCGAAAAAAAAACAACCGGATTAAAACACTGCATATTTTTGCTTGTGCTATATTTTTTTATAAGTGAAATCAGATGTACAAAACAAAACCCTATTTCCTGTTTATAAATTTTATTGTGCCACATGTATACTTTAATATGATTTTATGTTAGCATTTTTCTTAATATTTTACAAATCTTTAACAAATTAAATTGCCCCTTAAAAAATCCTTATAATTATTTTAAAATAGCCCTTAAATTATTTTTTGTTTGTTTTTTATGTCAAAATAGACCGCAAAAAAATGATTAATATGTTTTATGATGCAGCAATGAAAGATAATCTATCGACGTACGAGTTGCTGCCAGAAACGCACACTAAACTTTGCATAACTTGTACCAAGTATGATTTGAGCGGTGTCGCATAAAAAAACCTAGATGACAGTTAGTTGCTTAGTTGCAGCAAGAAAAAAAATTTAACCAGCAGCCTATAAATCTTTTTTTTCAGATGCCAATAGTAAAAGATCTTGCTTTAAACTAGTCATTAAACAAAGTAAGAAAAAATTGTAAGTTTAAAGACAAAAGTCGTTTTAAAATATTGACATTTGGAAATTAAAAGGCCATGGACTAAAGTCAACTGATAAAAAAGTATACGCTATGAACTGATGAAAAATGCATATGAGACAATAAACTGAGTGGTCATGCATAGTGGTGCATTTAAAATATTACGTTCAGTGAAATACAAGAAATGTTACACGAAATGGTATTTGCGCAGTTTTCTACATTGCGGGTTGAAACATCTAGTTGTATAAATGCGTCTTAACTACAGAAAATAAATACATATGTATTGGGTTGTGAGCTACGACACACATCCCAGCAGAATTATCAGTGTTAAAAAAACAACGATTCGGCACTCTCTTGTATTAACCCGATTCATGTGAGAAAAAAAAGTGTGGTTTCAGTCAAACTCTACGCATATAAAAAACCAAGTTAACACGTGAATTTTCTTCTTGTGAGTCTAAAAAGTCACGCGTGAATATAATTTTATGCCCACACGCAAAGAATGACAGCACGCGTGGTCATGCGAAAATGCTTTTTGTACGGTAGAAAAGCGGGAATGGTCTAGAAATCGTGCAATATTACGTTACAGAGTTTTTTTTACAGAAAACGATATGGCGACAAAACCACTACATCTCTGTGTATTTTTTTCTATTTTACCAGAAAAAAAAAAAACGTGGAAATAATTTTTTTTTCTTGCTGTTTAAAATCTTTTTATTTTATAACTTACCAACTATATTTACTTTTTTTTTTGAATATCTGAAAAAACATAACTAGTGGTGTATTGGTGGGGATAAAATAGATAGCCGCATTGTTAAATTCATATAAATCTGGGCGTTTTATCCCCTAGATTTAAAGAAAACAAAATTATAAAATCCTTTATTAAAAAAACAAAAAAACAAATTATTTTAAAAAATAGTAATAACCAAGTTGATTTTTTAAAAACGTCTAAATACTTAACTAATACCAAGTTCACTACAAATTTCTAGTATTAGACCCTGATTACCCAAAAAAATATACGAAATACCACAAGCTGTTGTTTACAGCAAAAATGTGGACATAAAAAGATACGTCATTTTTATTTTATTGGACGCAGTCGTTTAGCGATTTAGTTTTACAATTAAAAACTTGTTTAAGTAGGTATTAAATACTAAGCTTACTTTTTTCTCATTTTGCGCATATTTTTGCGGCATAATGTATATTATTTGTACAACATATCATTTTTGTATTTTATTTAAATATAAAACGATAAAAATGCAGTTTTTGCAGAAAAATGTAAATAAGCGCAGATTTTGCAAGTATGTGCTACTCTTTTGGTTTTCCATTATATATTTTATGACAAAATTAGAGATATAATCCTTTATGAATAAGCACCTCAAGCATAAAGCACAACAGAATAAAATATGCGGTATTTTTTTTTAAATAGAATATTCCGCTGCAAAAAAAAACGAAAACCTATTTTTAAATGCAATAATTATAGATTAAATGGTTTTGACGTCAGGGTTCATGTAAAATTAAATAACATAAGAATGATTTAGTATATTCAGTTACAAAAGAATTAATAATTTACAAAAAAATAGTCAAGGATAAACACACATAAACTGTTTCTTGTGAGATTCCTGTACTTTTGTAGTTCTAATGAGCGTCCGAGAATTCCCATAAAAAATTTATTTACGCATTAGAAAAAGTTTTAAACGTCTTTTACGACAATCAAACCGATACGCGCATTTTGAATACATGCATTCACCATTGGCAATAACAAGGAAAGGATTAAAGGTGGGCCTTGGGGCACCCGGCATAGGGGGTCAAAAAAAAATTTTTGTGTCACAATTTTTGTTTTAAAAAAAGCAACAAAAAAAAACTTATGTCAATGCAAGTAAAAAATCAAAACGCGATATTCTAAAGAATCAATAATAATGTAAAGGCGCAAAGTTTGCGATATAAGCAGTGGTGTATTGGTGGGTGGATGGCGGGTATTGCATGGGATTTACTCCTTTATATAAGTTCCTTTGAATTGTACGGGGGGTTTGTCGTAAGAGCTGTCACTGATAAAAGTAATTAACAGGTTGATTCCTTATTATTGGTCACTGATGTATCAGATCAATGTTATCAAATATTTATATACTAACAATTAAAAGAAAATCATGTCTAAAAGGAAAATCTTTATCTCTTCATCTATTGATCTTACCGACGACCAAACGACTACAACAATTGGGGCTATAACCAGCGGTGGCGACATGGTGCGATATCACAATTTAGGCAAACAGAATACTGTAATACCAGCATCTTTGACTGCACAAACAAAAAAACTGATATCTCAAAATAATATATGCTTGACGATGCTAAAAATAAAACTACTTTTGATAGTAAATGTGACATAAATCCAAAACAGCGGCTGAAAAGATTTGACATTTTATAACAAATGCAATTCAATGCCGGTAATAGAAAAAAGCGACGATAAAACACCACCTTCGACGCACTGCAGCCGACGTGTATATTACGTTTTAATTCAATGGCTTTGAAGATTCAAAAGTTTTTTTTTATCCTGTTTTTGTACTTAAGAACAAAAAACAAAATCAAAGGAAATATTCTTTGGCATTGCGATAGGCCGTGGCCAATACACTATGAAACATGCATCAAGTACATGTTTGGAATAAAAAACTGGCGGACGAATGTAGTTTCTGCAAGATTACAAGTGTGCCAGTATGCATACAAGGGCTATTAAGTCTAACTAGAAAATACTCGCGTATCAATAATGACCTTATCACATGGATTAAACTATTTTAAAACTTAATGGTTGCACGGAAAAGCAACACCAGTTTAGACAATAAAGGTAACGGAACTTACCCAACAAACCGAAAATAGACACCAATACATATGAAACAAATAAAGAGCGAGATATATAAAAATATCTGAGTAGCACGGTAATAAAAAAACAAAAGTCAAGAATGTGCACAACTAAGAGCCGAGAACAAAGCTCTTTATACAAAAATAAATATTAAAAAAGCACATGAAATCAAAACTAGTCGAAAAAGGTAATGACAATGTTTACTTAATCCCTGCATAAAGACGAATGCAAAATAAGAGCCACCATAAACAAAACATAAAAAGATTGCTATGTAGATACTTAGGCATTTAGTAATTTTGTATCTTTATCTTCTAAAACGAGCTTGACTTAGAAATACTTATAACTATCTACAAGGAACCGTTACACAAATACACACAACTTAAAAGGTCAGGCAAATTGGTACTATCTTATTAAAATTTTGTATTTACAGAATATTAGACAATATTGAAATTTTAGTGCTGAGTACTAATCAATCAATTATCATTTAGGAAATCAAATATATACTTAAACAAGGTCTTCAGCTTACCACATGCACAGAAACCACACCAAAGTCAACTGTAAAAATACAAACAGACATTCACAAGATGATGAAAAACTACATAGGAATTTCTTAAAACTTGTTTCTATGCACTCTTTGCATGATTTACGACTCCCGTGCCCTTAAACAAAACTTGACAATACTTCCACATCAGAATACAAGCGTTGTAAGGCTCGTTATTCTCGCAAACATTATTTAGACTGTAACGAACACAAGATCCAAAAATGTAATCTTATAAATTTCTCAACTAAGCTCTAACGCATCAAAACACCCTACTTTTTTCAAAAAAGAAACAAAACAATGATTGTAGAATTCCTAAACGCCTAAGTGGCTACAATGCCTGCACACAATATAATATTTATTCTCCCCTAAAATAAACCACATTTTTCTACCCGTCACTCAGCAAAAAACTAGACCAAGATCGACCTTAAAGACTGCTTTTATAATATTACAATAGATGATGTATACGCCTCTACATATGCATTTCACATAAAGAACATGCTCTTATAATAAACAAGAAAGATACAGGGCTTAGATAATTTCCCCGTCACTCTACAACGTATCTAAGACACTTTACTACATCCCTATATATATAAGTGATGTGTGTGTTACTTTAGTGACAAGATTAAATGGAGAAGCACGGGGTAATAATAGGCAAATAATACATGGAATGTTTTACAAATCATAAACGGAAACAATCCGAAAAGTAATAAGACTACATCTGAATGTATTCAGACTAGCATGAAAGCATAAGGTCATATCCTAGAACAGCGATTCCAAAACTTATATTTTTTTACTCTAGTTTATATACAGAAATTTAAATTTAAACCCAAAAAATTTTTACTTATTTTTATATGGAAAAAAATGCGCTTGCATCGCATTGACAAGGCTGGAAATAGTAGTTGTAGAACCTTGCAAAACTCCTACATTCTAAAGTCAGAAATACAATAAAAATGCCCGTAAAATGCACTATAATGCTTTTAAATGACGTTTGAGGTGCGCATTGCAACGCGCTGCCTGTTTTACGCATTTTGCATCTATCAAACCTGAATTTTTGGTTGTTATTTACATGATCTCTGTTATCATGTTCTAAAAGGGCTATCTTAAGATTTTAGAACATGTTTTAAATTGCTACCTGATTATATAGTATTTATTGGTGGTGGAGTTTGAAGTTTGTCTATTTAAGAAAACGAGTTTTAAATAAATAAGTATTATTCATGACAACCCCAAGAAAAAAAAGGTTTAGCAATAGTTCAATCTGGGCATGAAACCAAAGTGACTAGTCTTTGATATGCGTACGATAATTTCAGTATTCACAGAAAGGTATCTTGATCTGCTTTTCGGTTGTAAAAATTCATCCATGAGAATCCTTGCTCGCAAAAATAAGAAGTCGCAAAAGAAACACATAATTATAGAGCTGTAATACTTAAAGCAGGGGAAACCTTTTTGAAGTTTCTCCAAAATAAAATCATTGTGTCCGAAATGAAATCCACTATTAAATTTTTCCTGTTTTTCAAATCTATCAGTTCTTCTTTTTCCTTGGTTGAAAAAGCAATTAAATTTACATCAATTGCAGTAAATGTAAAAAATATTCAATCATGCGTATATTTTGTGATTTCTCGAAATATTGATGCAAAGGTGTCTTATAATTATTCAAAAGTTCAAGCACTTCATTTTAATAGTAATGTTTTCTGGAAGATTTTTGAAATTCGGCCTTCATGAAAAAATATTATTATGATAAAATGCAATCGAAAGATTGTTTTTTGTGATAACGCACGAGATTTTTGTCATTTTAATAGCATGTTCCTGATTAGATCCTTGTAGAGAGAGATTATCTGTATAAATAAACGCAATATATTAACAATATATGCAAATTTACATAGCCAAAAAGGATTTTACAGTAAATTTACATCCGCGGTCTCCTTTAGATCAATATAGCTATAAATTTTTATCTCGATTCTTGTATACATTCTTTTACTTGATTTCCCATAAGATAGCCAGTGACTTAAATTATATTTAAGTAAATTCTTTACTTTAATCCTTACAGTTTTGACTTTTTGGCAAATACTCGATTTTTCCGGGTGCTTCTTGTTATTTTTAAATCATTGATTCAGAATCGCAAAATATCTGTTCAAAGAATGGTGTGAGGCACTTAAATACGTGAACAGTTTCATGTATTTTGCAGTGTATTTTTATATCAGAATTACTTGATTTAAGTCGTGATAGTGCCTTATTTTCTGTATATCATACGTAAGCGCCAACGAAAAAAATGAGACACATTTATCTAAATCTTATGAATATTTGGTTCAAAAATTTTGAACGCAAGCAAAAATATCTCTTCCTTTTGTGTCCAATATTTCCTCATGCCAACAAAATATATCTGTGTCTAAACTAATATTACAATAAAATCTAACAAAGCCAATCAGCCAAGCTCACCCCTCACATCAGTGCTTCTGTCTAACTGGAGACTAAAATATGCCGATTTTTGAATTTTCGATATTATTGAAGTGTTTATAGTATTAGACATTTTTTTATGCGAATAGAAAATACATTAATTGAAACTGGTATTGTAGTAAAAGGATTGGAAAAGTCTTTGCATAAAAAAAAATTAACTGCTGCAAGAATGCTATTCACTTAGATTTACCCTTCTCATTATGCAGTCTTCCATTTCTTACAGCTAAGAGTGCTACACAAAAACTTACATCAAGCCCTTTACGTGCCGCTTCATTTTTAAAATTGATAACATTTTCTTTCTCAGCTTATTTTTCTATAATTAAATTTTATGGTGGTGCACAATCAACTACGAGGTCATTGTTTTGTACATTAGATACAGCATTTGTTCAAAGTGATCTTATACATTAGTAGCTGCCATTGTACTATTAGAAAAAGACTTGCGCATAGGAGGCAAAAAGGAAATGATATATTATTATAAATTGTATGAAAGAATCCATATTTTGAATATTTTGAAAGATATTGTCGAATCTTTGTGGGGACTACTGCCGTCTTTGTTTGTGATAGCTACGTTTTCGTTACCGATATCACTACAAATATGATATGTGCCCTGTGCGTAATTTATATTTTCTTGCAATTTTAAAATGTCTTGTTGTTCGTAAAAAATTATTTCTTTTGCTACTTCTAGTTTTCTAAAGTAGTCATCTTGACGGGCTGTTTTTTTTATTTTTAATTTTCGGCATATTTATTTTCATTGCTAAAATCCATTTACATTTCTCATATTCTTATAGATAACAATGTCATTTTTTGCAGTAGCTCTAAAAAAACATTCACATTATTTTGATTTTGTTCAATGAGCTGTTCGAACAAACCGATTGAATAAAAGATGACTCCTTTTTGTCTAAAAGGCAAAAAGTGGGGCTATAAAGAGTAAAAAATGATGTATGCTGATATGTTGAATTTTTAGGCGTCAGTCTTAAATCACTGAGTGTTTTGTTATCAAGACTGTGTGCTTCTTATTTATTGTCTTTTTTCTTTTTCCAACTTTGCTGAATTCTTTTGTTTTGATGGATTATATTGCATTTTTATTGCACCGATGGAGGTCAAAAAATTATTATAGGTTTAAAATTATACCCTTCGGGAAACGCTGTCCTCGAACAATATCAATTTTACTAATTAATAAAAAAAAGATAGGAATCATAAATAGAAAATTCCCATGTAATACAAATGAGCTGTAGAGCCTTTTAGGATTTGCAAATTATTACAGGAATTAGATACCAGATTTTTTAATAATTGCTTCATGCTTAACAGTAATAATCACGGAACGAAATTATACCCTCACTGATATACTAATGTGTTACTTTATGTAATCAGAACTTGCTGTATCCAATGGGTTGCAAATTAGACTCTCCCAACTTCGCTGACACATTCATTCTGCTGACAGACGCCAGTTTCTGTTACATATTATATATTCTAGCACATGAAAATAAGGAAGGCATGGAGATGGTTATCGTTTGTAGTTCAAGAAAGCTTAAAGGTGCAGAGTGTAGGTATCCTACAGTAGAAAAACATGCATTGGTTAAAAAAAGGGCCTGAAAAGTCATATTATTTTTTACATCGAAGAGAATTCTAACACACTCTGGCAATCATGCATTATTTACTAATTACAATAGAGTAACCTAAAATGATCGAATTGCCAGGTGGATACTTATCTTTCAAGAAATACAATCATACCATTTATCACAGACAAGATTAAAAACATGTTCTCGTATATACAGTTTCTGGCCTATACCTCTTAAATGAAAACTTAGAAGAGGCGCTGATAGAAAATATAAAAGGAAAAAAAGAGCTGGATTATAATATCAAAAATTCAAATTACAACTATAATAAGACAAGTGCTTAACGAATAAATGATTTTATAAGATATGACAGTAATAAGTTATATTTAAAGCTCCAAAACGACAAAAGGCGCATTATACCGAAAGTCATAGATAGATGCACTTTTATCGTAGAATTCCATGTATACAGATGTCATAAAGGAAGAGACAAAACAAATGATCCTATCGAAAAAAAATTCATGTGGAACGAACTATGCAATGACGTAAATAACTGTATTAAGTATTGTTCTAGATTTTTACTTTGTAATTCTAAGAAATTCTCGAAACACAAAAGCTCCTATATAACAGCTGACCGATGCTGGCAATAACTGTATATTATTTGGACCACTTATACTAAACATACAACGAAAAATATTCCATTTAAAACCAATGTATACTGCCTTTACTGTGTTGGAAAAAGGCTTAGTATAAGACAGCTGATAGAGCGATGAAACTTATTACAGAATGCTGACACATACTTAGGTTATCAGATGAAAAAATGAAAGATAATGGTCTCGAAAAAAAATAACATCATTTAAGAGATTTGCACATCTCTTTATATTATACAAACACTTATTCTGTGTATTACCCTGAAGCTAATGGCATGCCTGACAGGCCCCATCAAACTGGTATTTCAGTATACAGGATAAAAAATAACCCCCTTTTCTATGAATCATTAGCAATTTCACTCTATATATATAACAATAACTATCATCGACATATATTATCTAGCCATCAGATATTTTGTTCGTATAAATGATACTGCTTGCAAATACATACCTTCAAAAAAGCACTAACAAAAATGGGATTTTAAATAAATCACTCATGAAGTACAAGTGGGTGACGAAGTCATAAGTAAAAAGCTTACTAGGAAAAGCAAAATATATCTTCTTTATGAAAGAAAGTGAACGTTGAAACAGATTATAAAAATGAGTCATTTTTAGAACTTACTAAATGAATGGACATTTTTATAACCAAAATCATTTAAAAAAACAGTAAGGATGTTTCAGCCCAGGAAGATGTCGTAAGTGCAGTAACTGATAACGTGAAAGTGAATTTTACTCATTTTATATTGGTCCCTGTGTTCAAGATTAATGTTATGAAGTCCTATTATACTAACGATTTAATAAATATACTGTCTAAAAGAAAAACCATTTTTTCTTAATCTATTGTCTTTGGCGACGACCAAGAAAATATACGAGGTCGCCCCCCTTCGCGCGATACGTACAATATAATTTACAAGTTTTAGTCGTTAATCATATTATAAAATATTTTTTGCAACTTTGTAAAGTTTCCTACAAAGTTCAATTATATAAAAAGCAAATTAAATTGTTAAAAAGGTTTTAAATTTCATTGAGTATGCACAGAACGTGTTTTATCGAAATTCTATACCTAATAGTACCGGTAATTTTTTGATACATGACTGAAATGTTTGAAAAACGGAATATCTCTTTCTATCTATGTTTTTTTTTACTCTAGTCGGCATTTTTACAGCTTATTTGTGTAATGGTTTTTTTTACAATGATAACAAACTCGACAGGTACTTTGTGCAATTTACGCACACTATTGTTTGCAAACAAACTAGTTGTTTTTTTTTGTTTGTTGTGCAGGTAAATCAGAGGTTATATTTTTTATACGTAGACCCAGAATAACAAACGCGTTTTTTTATGTTTTCAATAGAAAAACGATTTTTTTTTTGTCAAAAAAACAGCTGTAGATACATAAATTTTCATTTTGTGTCTTAAACGTAGCTTTTTTT
>JAQFYM010004262.1:0-16011 GCA_034694785.1 Agrenia bidenticulata | reverse complement strand
GGTTCTAACGCGCTTGCCAAATGATTTAAATTTTATTAATGTGTGGCCCGCTCGACGGGCCTGTCAGCCCCTAGTTTGAATATAAGTAACAAATAGGACTATGAAGTTTTAAGTTTGAATATAAAGTAAAAATTAAAAAAACATTCCATTAACATGTCAACAATCTAAATCGTTAAAATAATATAAAAAACGGTAGGTAATTTATTTTCATGACACAGCTTATCGCTAAAAAGTATTCAGACCATCTTTTCTACCGTCTTCCGTATCCAAGTCCTTTGAACCTCAGACTTAGAGTAATTCATAATCATTACTGAGTAACGCTGAAAAAAGGTACCGTTGATTTTCCTTGTAAGTAACTTATAAGGAAATAAATATATTAATTAACGTACCATCAGCCGGATTACCCCGATATCTCCTGAATCTTGGAAGCATTGTCCTATTTCTTCGATTCGCATACCATCCTATTTCAAAATTCAATTTATCGTTTTAAAATATCTGTATTTAATTATTTAAATTCAAACATTCACAAGTAATATGGGCATCATCATGGGTGGGAATATTACATCCGATTCCCATAATTTCATCAAATTACTCAAAGACACCCGCAACACATTTACCTCTAATGTTACTTCTGGTCAGCGCACATTGCGTCTTAATCCTTTCCCAACAACTGCCAGTGCATTTATGGTACGAAATGTAGCCGGCTATGATTATGAAAAAGCTGATTGCTAAGAATATTAGGGTTTTCTGGGTCTTATGTCCGCTTCTATTCTCCTTCTTTTGTATCGACGCAGTAGGCTTAGCAGTGGTTGTCACGTTCTTTTTCACGTCAGCCTCGACACGGGGAATGGACGGTGTCCTGAAAAGCAGTACAACAATGAATATTAATTATTATTGCCAAAAATGTGATACAATTACAGCAATTGATTCAGGAAAATCATTGTCACTATATCTTACGAATTGATTTCACTACTTCCTTTACTGGCCTTTGAAATCTCTAAAATTAGAGTCAAATTATTCTCTTCAATTTTCTGTGTCCCAACGATTTCCCACAAGATAAGATTGGTTGAGTTTGTAGTCATCTCCATTAGAGAATCGAGTTGGAATGGTAGATTCGAAATCAGCTTATAAGATCCATTTACAGGCTTCCATTTGTCCAACGGTACCCCAGTGTCCACCAAACAGTATCTTTGCTTCTTATCGCTACTGGTAGGCCTAGGTGAGGTAGTTTTCAGCTTAAGATGGTCCTTGATAGAGTTTGGGTTTGTAGTTAAACCTGTCGGTTTCGAGGGAGGGGCTGCATTGGCTTCAGAGTTATTCATGATCACTGGCGTTGGAATCGCTTCAGTTTGGACATTAGGGATTCTGAAATGCACAATATAGATTGAACCCATATTAGTGTAGAAAGAAGTATGTTAGAAGGGTCTACTACGATTATTTATGAATGACATTCATTATAAGGCTCAGGCAACAATTCTGACAAGCTACCCCTTACATCGTAGTTGGGCGAACTTCCGGTGAAAATGACGTCGTGTTTGTCATCGACGAATTTAAGGACGGGGACCCAGGTCCAGCAGCATTAGCTCCCGAATTATTGACACCATTCGTCCCATTCGCATCAACTTCTGACTTTTTGATACCGCTGATGATATTGGCTTCCGTAGCAGTTGTGGCATTCCCCTGCTCTTGTGAAATTGTGATTCCCAAAATTGCAAAGTTAATCAATACCACAAGGAGGAAAGGTGAGGGTCGAAGAACAAAGAGTGAAAACTTCCGCATCTTGACGAAAGAAAATGGTTGAATCCGAAATATTCGCAACCAAACTTTCCCTAATCTAATTAGGAAGATCAAATCGTAAGCATCACCAAACATTTAGCATTTCTGCTTAGTTCTTTATACTATTACTCCAACAAATTAACGAAAGAAAATATCACGTGTTACTATTTACCGTCCAACTGTAACAAGAATCAAATGTCTACTAAACTATCCAAAGTGCGAGCATGCATTAGTCCTTCTCGTTGAAACTGCGATTATCTAAATGCTTAAATAATGCTGAAATGTTGACTTACTCTAAAAATTCCAGTATACCACTTCCCACAAATGACGCGACGCCTGAGTCTTGGTAATGAGTACTAAACTACTAACCTAACCTGTAGTTAGTTCGACGAATTCGTGGGCCCACGCTGTGCTGCGCTCCCGGCTCAGCTGCTGAAAACAAAGCCTTCAATTTAAATGACACTCTCTTCCCAATTGTTCCTAATAGTAATGTTGCCGTTCTCGATAATATAGCCAAGCAGACAAAATAACTTCTTCATTTGTTTTGTACCAAGTAGTCTGTGGTCTGTGATGGATCAGATGGATGTAATAAGTCCAAAAACCGTTTGGTGTTTGTGACGTTGGCTGTGTAGGGAATGTGGCTGCGAATACCTATGAAGAAGCTTACATCGTTTGACAATTTGAAATGCCCACCGTTGTTGTATCGCATTGTTTGCCACATGTCTCAACATGTCATGCATGCATATAATAAATATTAAGATTAAAAATGTCTAATAATCTTATCTTTACTCGACTGAGTGAGTTTAGCTTACTAATGTCTCAGAATAGTAACGTAAATGTACAACTGGCTACCATTGATACTGTCCTCTGTTTCTTAATTTAATCCTGAGTGCTGCTCACCCCGTGTCATGAATCGGAGAACAGAGTGCTTTGTATTCTGAATTTACTGACACGTTAATAAAGTTCAATTCAATTCAATGTGTTATATTTAAATGTTAACAATTAAGCAGGATAACCTTCTTCATTTTCCTCATGTCGGAAGCAGTATTACCAGTTTATTATTTCCCCTGCTTCTGCACAAAAACATATCTGTTTGACATCTTTATTTTTAGAGAGTACATTTATATAGTATAGAACAGTTTTACTTTCAATTAAGAAACAGTTGCAATTATTCATGCCTTCACAGCTTACCTTCACATTAATTTTTAAGAAAAGAAATATTTGCTTTATAAAAACGATATCATTAATGAAGATTTGGTGGATTAGAATGTTTGCGTTAAGTGCTGCTCTAGTCCATTCTGGTTCTCAAGTTTCGGATAGTAACCTTATCTTTCTCACTATAAAGTAAACATATTGTATTAAAATGTGCGTACAATTGAATGTCTTTAGAAAGTTTGAATCAAAAAATAACTTACATGATGTAAACCTTTGCTCCCCAACCAGAGATAGCATCTCGGTCACAAGCATTAACAAGCGCTTGAGAAATAGTTTCGAATAGCTCATCAGGCTTTAGATTAGGCTCCCATACGGACTCACACATACCATACAGTTGCTCCTCACAAGTACCGGCCACAACAAAATCCTCAGGCTCATTAGCACATCCAATCAAATCAAAAGTAGACAGGAAAGGCTCGTTAGTTTTAGGATCAAGTCCAGCAATAACTGGCTCCACAAAGTATGGACCGAATCTGAAATCGTTTTTAGGGATTAGTACTTATTCGAAATACAATAGATAGTATACAATACAATAGTTTATAGATTCCCATTTGATTTAAACTATTCGTAACTCTTACCGATGCTCATACAGAAGATTGGAAACCATGTTAGCAAATACTTTCGGTGACACAGCTCGGTTCTCCCTCAGTTCGTAAAGATTCGTCCGAAACTTCATGCGTTGGAAAACGGTCTGGGTATCCGTTGCCAGCCCAGGTAATCCCATGAAGATTTTCGGTCCCACCTCAAAAATCCTGTCCCAGTCAAGCCCAATAGTTTGGAGCTGGATACCGTACCGTCGATCTGCAGCTATTGCTACACAGTTTTCACCCTTCATGGCCACCACCGCTCCTCCGTTATACGCCATAATCGACTAGAATAGTTAGATATAATTTAATTACCCATTTACATCATAGATTGTCATATTTAGAATCGTTCCGAGCACCGGGACCGAGGAAGGTATCCGAAATTCAGCTAACTTATACTTATAATGATTTAAATGATTCATTGTAATCACAAACAGTGTTAGATTACCATATTGGCAGATTTTATGTAGAAAACCGGGTCGGCTCTTCTTTATAGTTTAGTGGATGAAAATTCTTCTGAAATTAAAAATTCCAAGTTACAATTTTAAGCCAATATCATTGCATCTTAAATTTAAATTTGTTACTTTGAGCTTGAACATATATGAAAAGAGGATTTTTGTTTGAGGATTCGTATTTAAGTACATATAATAACTCACCTTTGACCTGTCCTAAGCAATGATTTGAAAAGGAGAAAGAATGACGAGAGAAGAGAATTGACACTGATCAACGACGGTGACTCGGCTCTATAAAAAAGTTTGAATGTTCCCCTCCTTCTCAGACTTCCCTGCTCCTTTTTTATGCTGCTTGCTCTGCATTCTGCATCTCTCTCTATGTCTATAGCTTCATTATCTTTCCTAGTTTCTACAAAACTTATAATTGCAATCGTCGTCGAAATTCGACATTCAACCTTTGAAATTTCAATGAGTCCGGATTTTTTATTTTGGAAATATAAGTTTAGTTAGTGCATATGATAAGCATATGATACATGATGCATATGATAAGCAGGGGAGGACTTATCATCGTCTACTACCAGTCGGCAGCCCGGGCAGCCTTCGTCGGATAAAACACCGATAAGTGGCGATAAGATTTCTTCACTTGTATATAAATGTTTGAAATAAGAGACTTTTTAGTATTTTAGTACTGGAATGAGATCGAGCGATTGGCGAGGCGACCCTCCATTACCCGCCAAGGACCGAGATCATTTATTATACCTGCGGATCTTCTCTCTCATATATCTCTAACTGACAGGTTTATTAATAAAATATCAATGTCGTTTTTTCTTATGATGCTTTCCCTTCTTTGCCGAAACGATAGAATATTTTGTCTTCTTTGGCGGTGGTGGTTCAGAAGCAGAACCACCGCCAACCACTGGTTCTGGTAAGTTTTCAATTGGCTCTTCAACTTTCTTGGCTGAAGCTTGTTTCGAAGGTTTCGATTTTTCGTCAACAATTTCCAGCAACTGCATGGAGCTTCCAGCTTCAGCCACGATTATTTTTTGCAACTCCTCGTCCTTTATTTGATTTTTATCTCCAAGCTTCAGAATTCCAGTCCTCGCCAGCCTTTCCCACTGACGAAAGAATTTTTCTGGATCCCAATGAGAGTAATTTTCCCCGTAAAATACGAAATCATCCCGACATCGCCACACGGGGGCATCCTCCCACGGATGTCGATGTTGTTGAAGCTGTCCAGATTCTACCTGCCTTCGAGACTTTCTTTCTTCAGCTAGTCTGATTTCTTGTCTTTTGTGAGGATGTTTTTTATTTTTCAGAGGGGCCACTTCTCGTCTTTGACGTCCACCGGGCTTTGATGTTTCTGACTGGATAGGTTTATATTTCCATATGTCGTACGCCTCCATAGTATAGTAACGAACCACAATAAAGAAGTAAACATGGATTACTAGGTTGAATGTCAATAAATATACGTAAGTACGCCAAGTTGGGTCACTCAGGTTGCCCGACTCGCCCAAAATTGCGTACAGAAACTGAACCCATGCAACTGTGACGATGGCTCGGCCAGCTAGCCACAGGCAGCCAGCCATGAACTTTTGGAACGGGCCTCCCTTTATTAAATGTTGATCTCCATAAATTGATGTTATTATTTATCAAGAAGAACTTGTATCAAATACATATATAGTCACTTACGATACATCTTATTGAAATCGCTAGGTATAATCCTGTCACAGATTGAATACCGTGGCACCCATACGATATGAAACTCCGAACGTGTGGGTCATTATTATTCCAGTAAGTCGTTCCTTCGCTGAACGTGAGTTTTGCTTGTTCAAACCACACTCCGACTGCTACTGGAACAAGAAGCGATATTCCACCGTATAGCTGCAGAATATGAATAAAACGTATATGAATACCAAAATGCATCGATTGATTTCTTTTTACCATCCATTTTTGTAAACGATTTCTCGAAAAATCTCGTTTACGAAAGATGTTATCAAACTAACTAGTATATAATTCCTCTCTATTGTGATTAATCGCATAGATCAGGCAGATGAGAGGAGTTTACCTTCACTTAATGAGTTTTAAATACAAATACAGTTAAGTTAAGTGCAATTTAGTTTAAATTCAAAAACTTACAAAGTCGATGATTCCTGTCCATACTGCACCACATCTCAGCAAGCAACAGCAACACGGATTTGGAATTAGAAACACACGGGAGCTCCAGAGGTTACACATTACGAAGTCCGAATTAGGGACAGAATTAATAATTATCCATACCTATTTCGATCCGGTTTATCGACAGAGATTATATGTAGCCTATAAGGAGTGTTAGTTCGCAGGAGCTTGATTTATTAAAATCTCGAGGTAACCTTAGCACAAAGAAGTCAACATTCTAGAAAGGCTCAATAATATAATGCATAAGCATAATCACTCATTACGTGCAACTACTGCGATAAACTATGCTCTCTCTGGACGATAAATAACTGCCGATGCATCACCTAATGAGTTTTCTCAAGCTGCCAAGAATCGATATAGTACCATAGTCTATACTACGCGTTGATTGTTATGAATCTTATGATATAAAAATCAAATTATTAATTTATTTTTAAGTCCCAAAATTTTAATTAATTTCATTAGAGGTTAAAATTTAACTTACAGCAAATTAACTAGGTAATCAATAATAAAAACACTTGAAGAGTTCGTCAAACATAAGCCTTGCTTATCATGAGTTAAATTGTCCAAAAAGTATCTTAACTGTAATACAGTATGCATATCCTAATATTTAATAATATATCGCTTCTAACCCGAACATTTGATTACAGAGGGTGAGTCATCAGTTTTATGGAATTTTGTTGAGTGGTAACTGCATGAGAAGTCTGCTTGGATTCCTGAAACACCGAAACTTTACTTTAATATTTGGTTAAAAAATTATTAAATTATCATTTCTGATTGCTTCTTCCACTATCAAACTCACCTTAACAAGACGAAGAGAAATCTGAAAAATCGTTTACTTTGACTTATCCTTAGTGTCGGCAGCATCAGTTCCTCTGGCTCTGGGGGTAGACGATATTAACCCTCCACTAACCGGATAGAATTGTGAAACTATTAGTTGACAAAAAATAAGGAACATATTATTCAAAATCTTTCGTTCCTCGTTCTACTACCAAAAATTTTTTGAAATTGTGAATATAATACCAGTCCATTTCCTCTTGTACCACATGTAAGCCACGCAAACAATGAATGCAACTGCCAATGCGGACAACATCATATACAAAACTAGAGCCAAGGTCCCAACATCGGCACTGGTGACACTGGTGTTCACACTGTTGGTCAATAATAGACAGATAGTGAAAATTGAAATGTCTGAAAATATAAATAAGAAACCAACTATGGTCCTTTCAAATAAGCAAGACCTCCCAAAAAGTTTTCCCCAACAATGTCAATTTTAATTGACGCTTATCTGGATGAATCTTATCTTATCGCCATTAATATACCATGGCAAAATTTGTAGAAAACTTTTCTTGAATTAGTTTTTAGCCCGAGCCAGGGCTTATATGATCACCGTGTCCGTCTGTCCGTCATCACGATAACTCTCTTTTAACGTGTCGGATCGACTTGAAATTTGGTACACATGTATATGGGGTCAATATAATGAATGAGTTCTAAGATGGGTAACATCGGTCCAGTAGCGGACTTGTAGTGATCGAAAGACCCCCACCCACCGTCTATGGTTGCATAGGCATAGGTTGCATAACAAAACAAGAGCTAGAGACCTGAAATTTTGCAAACTGGTAGTTAATGGTTCCTTTATAGCAAATACAAAGTAATAATTGCGAAACTTTAATACTAGAGTGACCCTATGGGGGTATCCCACCGATTTTCATAAATTGGCTTAGAAGCTTGAAATTTTTTTTCAACCTGGCTCGGGCTATATGAAGTTGCACCTGTGAGTTTTGCTTGTGAAATAAAATTTAGTAGAAAACTCAAATTAATGATTAATGGTATCACATTGTAACCTAAATAAATGCGTAACAACCAACTTCACGAAAAACTCAGTCGGGTCTGCCATATTTTTAGCAATGGAGGATTACTATATTCTAGTCCTAGTATTAATAATGCAAATAAAAAATGCTGATTCCCCATTGTCTGAACTAAATACATTAGTTTGGTTAGAAACCAGCTAACCACGCAGAATTTAAAAATACTTTGGGAGCTCTTCCTTAATTAAACGGACAATAAAAGAATGATAATCATACATGCTCTCCGTGTTATTGCTGTCTTCGTCCATTCCATCGTCTACTTCAGCAGCACCAGTGACGGCAGGAACAGTTGCTTCAAGGCTACTATTCTCGAAAACCTCTGTCACTGAGAGAATTGTTTCCCTTCGATCTGTTCCTGCAGAAACTTCAGACAAGACACTAGCAGTCTGGTTTTCTATTGCCTCAAAAGTCTCGTTAGTAGCAATGAACGCTGTGGTCACAGTCTCGTTAGAAGCAATGGACGCTGTGGTCACAGTCTCGTTCAGCAAACCCGTATCAAATCCCAATTTTGCTTCTTTCTCCTGTTGGGTTTGATTGGATGATGCAGATTGATCCTGTCCAGATTCAAGCTCTTTCTTCTGTTCAGATTGACACACCGTTTTTTTGAATGTTTTCACAACATCGGCAGCGTTCTTAATTTGTTGATACTTCTTAGATGACCTTAAAAAAATCCAGGGATTGATTAGTATATCCCAGTCAGGTAGTGGGTATCAATCAAATTGGTGATACTATTATTGATGCTTCACACTTTCACAGTAGGTTTCTTCTCATAATCTAATCTACATAAATAATTAGGAATCGCTTACTTCAACTTCAACTTATACACATTAAGCGCATAATCGGCACATGTTATGTAATCGGAACCGTCGACCAAACATTCACACCTGCAATAAAAAATGTAGTGGAATTAAAATTTACATTACATGAAAGGGAAAAATAAAAATAATTAATCTTCCCTGTCCAAGAACGCAGATCTGAAGTTTTGAATTTTGTTCAACAAAATCATATAGAAACAAATAAATACATAAAATACTAACCAACTTTGAAGAAGAAAGCCCTTAGAATCCAACAGTAGACTACTTTCCTCTACAACGATAATTTTGCCCTGTTCTGCGTATGTAGCGTTCGGAGGAGCATCAACCGGATAGGTGAAGACGTTACCGGTAAGTAACAAACTTACTAATGCTGTGACACCGACACTGAAGAGCAACATCTTAGTCTCCATTATTAACTACAACCAAATTAAAAATCACATATTACATAACACTATCAGTATTTAAGAACATTAAAAAGTTATTGTAACTCATGGATTATTGAGTGTGAAATACACTAGATTAGAAACAAACCTTATCGTCAACCTAACATCACGTAAGTAACTGAACTGTACTACATATTACCGTCAACTGTATCGAATTAACAGAAAATCATAATTTCATAATTATGTTAAGTATAACGCGATTACCTCCTTTGTAGAAATTGTAGTCAAGATTTTTCGATCTTTTCCAATTATTTCTGTGATCTTCGAAAGACGGCTCCACTACTAAGGTTGACAAAAGCTAAAATTACAAGTACAACTGATGAATTACAGATTTGAAGACCATTGGTACTATTGTGTATTGTGTATTGATAGAAGTTTTAAATCTTTAAAACCTTGTCTTACCAGTAATAGGGGAAATGGCTGTGCAGCTCAGTACTCTCCGTCTCCGTATTCAAAAACGTACTAACTGATGAGGCTGATTCTCACAGAGAAATAACAATTTCAAGCAGAACCCTGGCAAGTACCAACAGGAACGTTGGTGGAAAAATAGGAATCGAAGGGACGACGACGCTAACTTTACTTACTCGATACTCACGTGAGCAACTGTTTTGTAGTCTCTATCAATTCTAAGATATCTCGGTCCTACCTATGCTAAAAGCAGATGCAAATGTGCAACGACACTGGTAAGCCCACACACACATACAGCACAACAGTAACCACGAGACTGCGACTAAAAACGCACGAAACCGACTCTAGACAAAGACATCAACAAAAGTGTCTACTGTCTACCCAGCCCACATCGGCCACACAAAGAACAATGCGTCCCTCCGTATTGTGCAATTGAACTTACTTTTTTATTTAGCCTCGTTGTGTGCATCTCATTTTCTAATTGAAATCATTTAACCGAGTCTCGTACTGGTTCCGGAAATTCGGATAGCATTCATTTTATTATTAAATTACATTAAATACACTATGTTTAAACTGTAGAATTAAAATACATAAATTAAAACTTTTTTTAAGAGGAACGGGAAGTTTGGACTGCCTGGTTGAATTTCACAGGCAGTATTATTATTAGTAAGTATATGGATGCATGGCTTGATGGTTGGCAGCATCAGTTACTGATTGGGAGGGGTTATTACCAAATTCCATGAGAACAAAGGGTTACGGTTATCATGAAAGCTGAGATTGCTAAATAGATGGACAGTTTCATTGAATTCCCAGCCGACTTTGCAGATTCTTTTCTAAGGGGTATTAAGGAAAACTTGTTAAAAATATAAAAACGTGTGATAAAATTAATAGTTAAACTTGATTTTTTTAATTCACACTATTTTTCATATACAAGCATACAACTTACTCCTTGAAATTTTTGCGGGTCATTTCATTCCCTGAATAGTATTCAGTTGTTGCCATCCTGTGGAATGTTAAATATTAATATTCAACTTAATTAATCCATAGCTTAATCAATCAATCATCAATGGCGAATTCTCAAGAATTGAAATCCTACTCATTTAAAATCCCCAAAATAATATCAATAAATACAAAGGGGATGTATGATACATCAGAGTCTGTGGATTTGTCATACCTGTTATTTAAGCCCAAAGCGAGTCGATTCTTTTTGTCCCAGTCTGAGAATCCACTAGATAATTGAGGTTCCGGTTCAGGTTTCGTCTCAACTTTTGTGGTGAAGGCGATTACAGAAAATAAAACCGAAATCACAAGAATGATGTTCATATTGATATTTGATCTTCAATCTTTAAGCCAGCCTTAAACACGTGAAGGGGCAATGCAATTCAATGTGTCACCGTTTTGAGAAAAACAATTATTTTAACAAGTAGACCAGAACCAATGAATATTTAAGAACAACTAATTTTTTTTAAACTCTAATGACCATGGGCGAAGAAAGATAGACTGATACTGATTAGACAATTCGTGAATCTGACTCCCTTACTCGTAAAGAGTTGTTACAGGAAATACAAGGAGGAATCACACTCATATAGTTCAAAATTCATAAATACACGTAGGACGAATGAAGGATAATAAAAATGCCTGGCATGACTTGTATTAATTCACACTACTCTGCTTCAGCATGTCTATATCTCAGTCAGTTTGCAATTTCACAGCAACTGTAGGTAGTTGATCTAAAACAAAAACGAAGGTCTTAACAGAAATTGAGACTGTCACGCAAAAAATGAACAATTACCTAAAGTTGACACTGTTGACAGTATTACAAGTCTCGAGAATAAAAAATCTTTCCTGTTTACATTTGCATTTAGCTTTTTATAATAACAAGCAAAATGCCTAACAGTTGTCAGTGATTCATTTAACTCGACTAGATAAACATCGGCGAAACATCGACTTGTTGGATATCATATTCTTTCCAGAAATTGAACTACATTGTAATATTATACATTTTTTAGCGAATGGCTAAAGACAAGAAAACTATGGTAAAATTAAGACAGTTCTATTTAAGAGGTGTGAACAATGAAATACTAACTAGACGACTAATAATTTATAGAAATGTATCATGCTAATCCACGGTTATGAGATGACATGACTGCCCTTAGGTCAGACCATACATGTTCTTCCAGGCTGCTTTTAACTTATTATATTGTTGTGAGTAACAATACTAACCATTAAAAACAATACAAGTTGGCTTATTAATGAGAGCAACTAACGATTCAGAGCATATTGAATTTTTATCGGTGAAAGTGAAATTCGTATGGGGCTATGGGAGAAATTAAAACTTTCACTTCTTGTTTCGAATTGCCCCGATGGATGAACTTTGTAATTGGTTTTGGTGTTGCATGGTTTTTGCAGGTCGCATTACAGGCTTCCTCTACCGCAGACACCTGCAAAGAACCGACAGGCACAAGCAGAGCAGGCACATACGTTTCGATTTGAAGCTTTCGAATTCGTCGCTGATAATTGGTAAGTATTGATCATTAGTTTTGTGTAATTGTACAGGTAAAATAAATCGAGATTATTATTATTTCATCTATGAATTAAATTTGTAATGATTAAAATTTAGAGACCCTCCAAATCACAAATCCTTTTCTTCAATTCCTTTGTGGTTTTGTGGGATCGACTGAGCAAGACTTTCTGCTCAACAAGATTGCAACAAAAACTTGTAAGTTTATAATCATAAAAGCCATAGATGGGACAGGGTGCAGGGTTGTTAGAAATTTTATTTCATTGTTTTGTGGTATTTAGTTAGGCTTTAACATTTTTTTTTAACAAAAGCTGGTGTGCCGTGACGGGGAAAGAATACAAAATTTCGAAGCAAGTATGAGTTCCACGGGGGCTGGAAAACTGTGGGCAGAGATGATAGCTCAAGAGTCAGTGGACGAAATAGCGGATAGCTTATTCACAACGGCATCGGTTCGTTCATCAAGGGAGGAAGGGTTGCAGGAGCGAGGGACTGAAAACTACTTGTCGAGATTAGTTGGGAAAAGACGGAAGCGGAGGTATTCCGATACCACCTTAGGTCATGAAGAAGGACAAGAAGGAGGTCAATGCGGCGAGGAAGAAGATTCAAGGCCGCCAAGTCCCCCACGCTCTATAAGGGAATACGAGTCGGACTCGGGGCTGTCTAGTGAGGGATTAAGTGACGATAGCAAAGTATATGTGAAGAAAAATATCCAAGCCAAGAAGTTGAACATTAAACAGCGCATCGCGTTGTATAAGAAGCGGAGGATGGCGATGGCCAGCAGCTATGAGTCAGCCGTTGGAACGGAAGGTGGAGAGGTTAAGAATGTAGAAGTTCAAGGAAAGGGCAAAGTCGAAACGGATGAAACGATTAAAATGGAGCAGCCGGAGACTTCGTTAAAGGTATTCAAGTTATTCTGCAGTCTTTCTTATTCTTATTCCCATCCGAATCTTTGAACTTTGAACTCTTTGTGTTTGGAGGTCGAACCGATTTCGAAGAACGAAGTTATGGATGTTCCAGAGCCTCAGCCAGGAACTTCTCGCATGGTAAGATATGGAATATACAGTATAGTTAATATTCCTTCAAAAGTTTCAGACTCGGCTTGATACTGTACTTACTTATTCTTGCACAGGCAGCAGACAAAGGGCAGAAAAGGTCATATAAATCTCAGCACTTGGAACGACTTGAGAGAAAAACAGACAACGAAGGGGTCTCTTTCTACATACTGAAGAGACTCAGGGAAAAAAAGTGGTTCCTCATCCGTATGTTTGATCTTTATCCTTATTTTACTGAAGAATTAGTTTTCTTAAAATTAATATGATGATCGATGTTTTTTATCTTTTGTTTTTGATTCCAGGAAACGCTGTGGATATATTGGGTAGAGAAACTTGCACTCGACTCTTCTTGAAAGTTACCAAGATTAATTACTATGGAGGATTGCTGATCAAGGTCACTAATTGTATTTAATTATTTACGTTTGAAGTTTTTGCATTTTTGTAAATTGTATCAGATAGGGTTAACTATTCATGGTTTATCTCTTATATTTTGGTGGATATAGAAAAGAAACAAGAAGCGAACAATGGGAGGGATATTCATGTATCTGATCAAGAACGACAAGAAAATTTCAGAGGAAAAGAAGGCTGCGCTTGGAGAAGCTAATCAGAAATCGGAGAATGAAGAAAAGGAAAAATTGAAGAAAAAGTATTCTGCTAGTAGTGAGGCAGCAGAACCAATGGATACTTTGATGTCTAATATTATGCGCCGGATTAATCCTTGTAAGTCCGTAAATCATCAAATGTATGTTGATTGTCAAATCATGTATACATATATACTAATAAAATTAAACTCCTTACACCTAATAGCAGTTCAAACTGGTGTAAAGCAGTCCAATAATGTTTGGAATCTCGACGACAACGATGACTACGCAATACAGGAGGCGAATAAACCGGAAGAAACTTTGCCGAAGCGTAAAATTGTAGAATACGCTGACCAATTTGAGTTTTAATCTATAATATTTAGCAGTTGAAAATATTCCGTTTCTTAGTCTATTATTTTATGAATTTAATTTAAACTATCAAAACTGAAGTTTTTCTTCCTTTGCAATGCAAGCTCTCAAATTATAATTACCCGATGAAAGAAGCGACAAAATGAATTGAACAGGAGTAAATTGACTTGATGTATTGTATACATTAAGTCGATAGACCTACAAAAATAACCTACTTATTACTAACAATAAACTAAAATACTTCAAACGAGCATGTACACATAGTGTCGATTCATCCAAAAACTACGACACAATCAATTTGAAATCAGTCTTTGAATAAGTGTATAAATGTTCAGAAAACTTAGCAGCGTAAAAAAAATCTCTTAAAGTATCTCATAGACTATACATTAGATCTAAAACATCTATATCTTCTGGTAATGCTGTCGATTTCGTGGAGAACCTCTGATGGAAGATCGATTGCTAGGATGAGTCGGAACGTCGAAACCTGGACAGAGGCAAAACCGGATGCAGAGGCAACAACAAAAGCACAATAGCAGCATCATTAAAACAGGTACGGCAAGAATGGCGACGTAGATGGCTTTCTCTTCAATCGACAGATTTGTGAAAGTAGGGTAGCCCATCTCTTCTGATTGGCGTATCTCTCTGCAATATTAATTAATTAGGTGAAGTTAATTTAAATAATATAAATAATTTACAGTACCAAAAAAAATCCAACTCACTCATTATTCGCATCAAAGTATTGCTCCAAGGTTGTGACTACTCTCTGCACAGCTTCATACGGACTCTCAATTCCCGACCCTGTAACATTTTGATCAGATGTGGCTGAAGAGTTAAATATCTGACTTATGTCCGCCCTATTACTATCACTATCTATATAATCCAGAAGATGTTGAGCACTTTTTTGGGATGAATTTTGAGAAATCGGATAGGCACTTATTAGATAACATTCCCATAGATAAGCAACCAGACCAAAGGTCACAAATGCTGGCATCTTTGTAAATTTTCTAACAGCTGGTAGAAAAATCCTCTGGAACTGGAAGTTTTAGTTTTTAAAGGATATTAGGCGAATGTGACAATTTAACTATTGTAAAGTTTTAACTATCAGATAACAGTTCAAATTTCATGAACTTAAGAGCAGAACAAATGCATAAGATAAATATGGATGATCAATATCGGAAATCGGCTCAAGTTAAATGCTCAAGACTATGAAGGAAGCCTCGTTATCAGTACCATGTTCTTAATTGTTATGCCTGATAATGCGGTTATTGGCCATGACTTGACCTGTGGTCCGTCTTACACGCTTGCTTCATTTAGACTCCCCTGCCCTGTCCTAGTCTCGCGTTCCTCCAGCCTATCATTCATGCCATATCTAATCTATATGTCCATACCACAGAAACAGAAGTACCACTACTAATCTTAAGTGGTTCATTGTGGACTACAGGCTCCAATACTCCTAGACATTCTAGATTTAGTTTAAAGTGACATGATTTAACTTTAGTTGACCGCTTAACATCCATTCTAAGATAGAATGAAATCCATACACTACGAGTACGTGTGTTTTCTCTGAGAACGAGAATGTCCCAGTAAAATGTAAACAATACGATAATATTGTAATAAACCGTTCAACGAAATAGTAAAGTATCGACCGTTTCGGGTATATGTCCAGTTTCTGGGTCATTGGATGACATTTGACCCTGATATCATATTCTGTTTTGTTCACCATGATGTATAGTATAACATTTCATTGAAATGTCA
>JAQFYM010004261.1:0-16014 GCA_034694785.1 Agrenia bidenticulata | reverse complement strand
TACTCACCACATAGTGAAAGATGGAAAAGAGCGTGTTGACAATCATGTGCATATCCTGTGCATCGATGCCTTCTACAAACCCAAAATAGCTCAACGCAAAAATTCCGTTGGCGGTTATACGCTCCTAACGCATTCAGCGTATATCCTCTCATTGGACTGCTATCACGAAACAATAGCAAGAGGGTGGAAGAACCTTTATCGCAGAGAGAAATTCAACTGTATAAAGTGCAGATGGAACAGAACCACCCGTATATATATCATGAAGAATCAAATCGTAATAGCGTTGCGGAGCGGTATTCACCCACTGAAGCGCATCAGTAATGTAAAGGTTCCCCTTTCTATGGCGTATAGGAGGAGTGCGAAGATGGAATGAAAAGCATGAGAGGATTGGGGAAAAACGCACTCATAAGTAGAATCGTAGAAGGAAAAGTACTGCGATGCAAAGCGAGGAACAACAGGATCGATTTCAACGACATCAACGTGCAAACCGGCGCGTTGCATTACACCCGCTGTAACGCCAATCCCCAAACCACTAAACCATCATGAGTGGTAAGAAGGATAGGAGAAAATGACATGGAGAGAAAGGTTTTTGAGTGCGAAGCGAGTGCAAGAAGTGCAGCTTGCATATCGAATATTGAGAAAGCGGACTGCTACACAAACAAAGGTAAATTGGCAAAGCAGTGCGCAACCAAACCTTGTAATCGATGTACTCCGCACCGATGTGCGAATGATCAACTTTCAAAAGCCGAAGAGTGGTATTATTGACTACACACTCAACAACGCTTATTGTTCCAGTGTTACTGTGCGATGATGCCAAGACTTTGTATGGGCAGCTACTCTGATAGTCAAAGTAACGCTGGGATGATCAACTAAATGATGGCACACCTGAAACGCCTTCAAACTCACAAGAAATGCGAGAATAACCAATCCCTCTTAATGAAAATGGGCATATACTCACCCCACTCGGAGGGGAAAAAGCAATTACTGCGCTGCAAACAAAGTAGGAAGACGCCATTGACGAGAAGTACATTCCAGACAGAAAAGTGGGCAATAAAAGGCGCAACGCATGGAAATGCCGCTGAAGCGATGAACCAGATGGAAGGTAATACAAAAAGAATTTGCGCGAAAAGCAATGAAAGATAAGAGGTATTGCAGGAGACTGCGATTACCAGCATAATGAGAGGTGCAACGAGAGTCGCAGCATAAAAAAGTGCGACAAAAGAAGCGTCCTTATCTTTTCCGAAAGCGTACAAAAGTGTATTTAGAAACCCAATGATTGGTGTTTTGTAGAGAGCAATCGCAACCATCGATGCTCCTGGTACGCACAGTTCTAACATAAACATGGTAGTATGATGTTTTCGAACGCACCAGAAAGAGTTGCTAAGCCTCTCTGGAATCTCCTTGCCTTCATCAAAATAACAGAAAAGCCTATCGCCGCTATTCGCCATAACCAAACACAGCGCCAATCGGCAAAGTAAGTTCCGACAAAAGGCCTTAGCATTGCGAGGCCAAGAGCATCCTTGAAGGATGACCAAACTCTTTCCCAAGAAAGAAAAAAGGCATTACTACGCTGAGACACGCATAGAGATATAGCACTCCTTTGAAGTTAGACATACTCTGGAGGGAACAGTAACTATTGGGTAGCAAATAACGGACAACCTACCCTAATATGTAACCTTTAAGGGTAGGGATTATTGGCATTGGTCGGGTATATAAATGGAATCAGTCACAGTGTTTATTAATAGTTCTCCAAAGGTTTGTCAAAGTTGTGTGTGTAAGTGTGTATAAGCAGCATACCGTTTCGTCACAGTTAAGTCAGTTGTTCCATTGACCAGAACCATTGAACGGTTAGGTACTAAAAGTGGTTCAGCGTTACAACTGTGGTATAGAAAAAACAACTCCTTCTTCATCTTTGGGATGACTTATCGTTGCTTGTTTTAAGTGCGATTCTTTCCATACCGCGTGTTGATAGAGTTGATGATGTTTCTGAGAGTTGATGCTTCTGTACTCATACAATTCATCATAGTTTTAGAACCTTATATTATGTATATCTACAATGCGTCTCCCATTGTCTTCTTATTAGAGTTAATTCCTTTTTCATAGGACTTTTTCTTCTTCAGTGTGCCGACTTTGCTTCTCAAGAAAAAAATGGTTTTTCCCTCTTTTTGTTCTTTCGTAAACGATTTTTAAAAATGATGCAAATTTTAGGCATTTGGATTGAGCGTTTGTTCTTAAAAAGTGCTATTGTCATAAAAGTTTTTCTTATTCGTAGTATTCCTTTTTAAAAAAACGTGATAGCAATCAAGTTAGAAAGACTGACAACCCCATAATTATTCGTTATCAACTGTATAACTTTTTAATAATCAGTTCTCGTTTCCCTTCGCTACACTAGACGAAAAAGTTTCAAGTTTGTAGTCCAAGTTGCATATGCAAAAACACCCGAAAAGTTACTTGAGAAGAGCCGTTTAATGTGCCATCTACGGGAAATGAGGAAAGTTATCCCAACAAACAATTCATTTGCGAAAAGAAAGAAGCGGATATTCAATTCGGTGTTCCCTATTCATTCAAATGCTTTACAAGTTGGTGTATACGTGCATCACTGTAGCTTACAAACAGTTTTCTATAGCTTTACAGGCGTACGGTGTATTCCGTAGGTTATTCAAAAGTTGTGCATAGTAAAGCACAAACCTTTTTGTTCTCTCTTGCATAACGGTGAAGCACAGAAAGCTTACACTATTCGTCACAGCCACTACTCCATTCAAACGTATTTTAGTAAATAGTAATGGATACAAATTGTTTCGCATCATTAATATGCGACCTGATGCATATTATCACAAACGATTGAAAAAGTACATTTCCAAAGTTGCTCTCTTCCAACTTTTATCATTTGCAAACTACGCAAGACGAATCGATTCACCAATCGACTGTTGTTCAAATGTTATTGATAAACTCGCAATAAAGCTGTACGTACAATGATCCAAATGGTATATTCGTGAACTCGCTGATTCTATCGCAGTTCTTCTAACAATAAGAAGTCCATTGTTCGCTATAAGTAAACAGCAACTCGAATTGTGTCTTTGGGACAGGCTCCTCTTTACAGGAGCGGAATATGCTTTCGTATCACGTCGGTCGATATTTTAGCAAAAGCTTACAAATGCCTCAAAGTTTGGCAATGGTTAATTTGCGACTTGCAATCGGCTAAGGAAACAGAAACATGCATCGGTAGTTTCGTCAGTATGTACTAGCACATGCACATAGTGATAAATTCTCAGATATTAGGAAATGCGCTGGTCATCGGTATTGATATAAAACAGTCTTTTAGTTGGAAACAGCACAACACCAAGCATCGAGCCTTGTTTCCAACCTAAATAATTGTACGTATGGGTACGCAATTTGCACTACGACATTAGATTCGCATGCGCACAAGGAGATTGCATAGTTTCCAAGGTTTCCTTACAGTCCCATCCGAACAGTTAATTGAAGATGATCAGTTTGGTCCGTTGACTCTTATCAACGTTGCAGTTCTGGCTTCATAATCCAAGCAACTGCTTAGCATCTCGCTTTCAATACTTGCAACCGAAAACAAAAAATGGTTGGTAGTAATGGCGTTAGCGCTGTCGTGAAATTCACGTTTCAAACACTTTCGGGAAACTTCAGAACCAGAGAAGAAGCGACTTTTGATGAGTTTCACGATATTGGACTCATTCCTACTTGCTGTCATAAATTTCCTTTATCATCCGATCGAAACTCTGGAGCGTTGTTGACGGAAGGAAGAAAAGGTGTTGTATTGATGAGAGCGGGTCCTTCTTGTTTCATAGTTCTCTTAATACTTCTTCTTCTCCATAGTTTTACAAGAACAATGAACTATCCTTCCCATCCGATCATAAAGAAAATGAATTGCGTTCAAACAATATCGTCTGCTACCGAATGATTGCCGAAAAGGAACGCATCTAAAGTGAAGTTCGCCTTTTTCTCAAGTGAAAGGCTTCTTTGATAAACAAACCAACGAGTCTAAAAGCAAGAAGCACAACAATAAACATGAATCGCTGTGTGAAAAGATGCACCGCCATTATCTGTAATTTAGATTATACTAATGGGTACGAAATTGAAAAGCTTAAAAGTTTGTGTTTAAAGTCAATGTTGCGAGTGCCATTGTGAGTACTACTGTGAGATGCAATCTTGCGCTTACTCATGCGAATGTTCGTTCATACTCTTGTCAAGTCTTTAAGTGTTCATATCAATTAGTGAGTTCTCCGAGTGGCAATTTCTTCATTCTTTTACATTATCAGACTTTAGTCTTAGCATTCGCTCTATTATGTCGCACCAGAACCTCAAAAATCGCATTTTTTAATAAAATAAAAACCAGTATTGGTTTTTGTTCTGACTAATGCGCTTAGATATTGCGTTATTTCAGCTCTATATGCAAAAAATCATTGGCATTCATACTTCTCCTCCTTCAAAGCGCAAAACACATCGCTATACGTCTATTCCAACATATTCTGAAATTTTGGTCAAAAGTGCGTACCCGATGGGCCTTGTCACAGTAAAATTGACACCTCCCTTAGCCTTTGAGTCTTATCAACCCATCGGAAAGTCTTGACGCACTTTCCGATTTGAACGGTTTTATTTTAGTTCCTCCACTTCCCCAGTTTCCAATCCGATGTACGCAACATTTACCATATTCACAAAAAGACCCGTTTCTACAACTCCCGGAATCGCAATGATGGAATTGTTTAGCTCAAAGGGGTTTCCAAGTTCGGTGAAAATGGTATCGACAATAAAGTTTCCGTTTTCAGTTACCTAGTTAGCGTTGTTTCTGTAATAGCCCATGCGTCCGCAGCTAAGGAAATTGCATACGCAACATGGTAAAGTACCACTGGTCCAGCCTTTTCCTTGGCTTGGCGAAGCCTCGGTATGCCTTCAATGCACCGTAACTTTTTGGTGACGCTTTGATAAGCCATCGGAATAACTTCGATAGGGATTCCCCGCTGCCACTTAAACGCATTTTCTTTTCTGGGTACCGAATAAAAGGAAAAGGCGATATACACATTGTCCAAGGAAATCCGCTTTCTTACTGTAATCCGCAACAATGCAAAGCTTCTTTGAAGCGGATGCAATAATCTTTTCTTGTGTCAGACAACCTCCGCCACCTTTGATACAATTCAATGACTGCGATTCGATTTCATCCGCTCCGTCAAAAGTAATATCCAATTCAACAATTTGGTTCAGAGATCCCAGTAAGAGTTTATTATCAATGATCAGCTGTTGCGCTTGAAACGAAGTTGGAACGCACACAATGGAAAGGTTATCGCGTCTGACTCTTTTCCCTAAACTCTTGGATAAGGCCATCCCGAAGAGAGAAGAAGGAATCCTTCACCTAATTCTGAAACAACAAAAGACATTGTAGTTCCGCTCCCTATACCGATAGTCTTTGTTTGCTTCTAAATAAGCAATAAGAACAAGGCGCTAAGTAAGAAACTGTTATTAATAGCCTTACAGTAACGCATTTTTCCACGGCAACTACTGCTGCGTTTAACTTTGCCTTTTCCATTTGTTGCTTTTCAACCGACCTTTTTGCCTTTTCGTCACTCATAAGCAATGTTGGGTGGTAAACTTATCAACTCTTAATCAGCGCCAATTAATTAATTTGGGTCCTTTATAAATAGTCATAAAACGAGGGATATTTTCTGTCTAGAGAATCCCTTTTTTCTCCGCTTTCTTGTGGGTGTCACGCGCTTTTGGGAAATATGGGTAGGTTATACCGTTTCGTGGTCGCAACTACAGTCGCTTATTATCGTTGCTTACACACTTTTACGCTAATTCTTAATAGAATAGTGTTGCTTTGCTCTTCCCTTTACACAACAAAGTAACTAATAATTGCTATAACAGTCAAGTTCACAGTTGATGAAGTCCGAAGTATTATGGATCGGACAAAAAATATCCGCAATATGTCGGTTATCGCACACGTTGATCACGGAAAGTCAACGCTGACGGATTCGCTGGTTGCAAAAGCAGGAATCATTGCAGAAGCAAAGGCTGGCGATGCACGTATTATGGACACTCGCCCGGACGAGCAAATGCGTTCAATTACGATCAAGTCTACCGCAATTTCATTGCACTTCAAGTTAAGCGAACGCGATATGTCCTATGTGCAACAAGAACACGATGGCGATGAGTTTCTTATCAATCTCATTGATTCCCCAGGACACGTTGATTTTTCGTCTGAAGTCACAGCTGCCTTACGTGTCACTGATGGTGCACTCGTTGTTGTTGATTGTGTGTCTGGTGTCTGTGTCCAAACAGAAACCGTTCTGCGTCAAGCAATTACAGAGCGCATAAAGCCAGTCCTAATGATGAATAAGATGGACAGAGCCTTATTAGAGTTACAGTTAAATCCAGAAGATATGTATCAAAACTTTCAGCGCATAATCGAAAGCGTCAATGTCATTATTAGCATTTATAGCGATCCTGACGGTCCGATGGGCGATATTACTGTCAATCCTACTAATGCTACTGTGTGCTTTGGTTCTGGATTACACGCATGGGCTTTTACCTTAAAGCAGTTTGCAGAAATATACGCAGATAAGTTTAAGATTGCACCTGAAAAGCTAATGAAAAAGTTTTGGGGCGATAACTTCTTCAATGCAAAGGCAGAACAGAAATGGGTAAAAACGCCGCTACCCAATTACAAGCGTGGATTCTGTCAATTCGTATTGGATCCAATATTCAAGATGGTCGATGCAATCTTGAAAAACAAAACGGAAATAGTGTTAAAGTTATGCAAGAACCTCAATATCGTATTGACAATGGAAGAAAAGGCTCAGGAAGGGAAAGCGTTGTTGAAAACGGTGATGCGCAAATGGCTTCCTGCTGGCGATGCACTTCTTCAAATGATAACCATTCATTTGCCATCACCATACACAGCCCAAGCTTACCGTACTGAACTTCTCTATAAGGTACACGCAACACTGTTTCCTTCTTTTCTCCCCACTCTATCCCCTTCCTTCTGCGATGATGAAACTTACACACCTATCTATACTTGAAGGGACCCATGGATGACGAAGTAGCAACATCGATGAAGGCGTGTAACAAAGATGGGCCCTTAATGCTCTACGTGTCGAAAATGGTTCCTGCAGTAGACCGTGGCCGCTTTTATGCCTTTGGACGTGTCTTTTCGGGAACAGTCGCAGCCGGACAGAAAGTACGGATTATGGGACCTAATTATGAGCCTGGCAGTAAGTCCGATCTTACTATCAAACCTATTCAACGCACTGTTTTGATGATGGGAAAGTATATCGAAGCAATTTCTTCCGTTCCTGCAGGCAACATTGTTGGTTTAGTTGGCATTGATCAATACTTGGTAAAAACGGGAACAATTTCCGATTGCGAAGCAGCACACAATATGGTGCAGATGAAATATTCCGTATCCCCTGTCGTTCGCGTTGCGGTCGAATGCAAGAATGGTGCCGACCTTCCGAAACTCGTTGAAGGTCTAAAGCGATTAGCCAAATCAGACCCGCTTGTGCAAATCATTACCGAAGAGTCTGGAGAATTCATTATCGCTGGTGCGGGGGAGTTGCACTTGGAAATATGCTTAAAAGACCTTGAAGAAGATCATGCAATGGTTCCTCTGAAAAAATCGGATCCTGTCGTAACTTATCGCGAAACAGTAGCTGCAAACTCGTTCAAAGACTGCCTTTCAAAGTCACCAAACAAGCATAATCGGCTTTTCATGAGGGCAGAACCGCTTCCAGATGGACTTCCCGAGGCCATTGACGAAAAGGAAATCGATCCTACCATGGAGCCAAAGGTGATGAGCAAACCGCTAGTAAGCAAGTACGGGTTCGATCAGAATGAGGCACGCAAAGTGTGGGCGTTCGGACCTTTTAACGATGGTCCCAATCTCCTAATCGATACTACAAAGGCCGTTCAGTACCTCCATGAAATCAAGGATCACGTTGTGTCGGGTTTTACATGGGCGTCACAATCGGGTGTATTATGCGATGAAAACATGCGTGGAATTCGTTTCAACCTTCTTGACGTTGTTCTGCATGCGGATACAATTCATAGAGGTGCTAATCAAATTATGCCAACTGCTCGGCGCGTCATTTATGCTTCTCAGATCGCCGCTAAACCGCGGTTGATGGAGCCAGTCTTTCTGGTAGAGATTGAGTCACCTGGAAGCGCGATTGGTGGCATTTACTCCTGCTTAAACAGACGCCGCGGCATCGTTATAGAAGAAGTACAAAAGGAAGGAACGCCTATGCATAGCGTGCGCGCTTATTTACCCGTTGCTGAATCCTTTGGTTTTACTGCGAATTTGCGGGAACATACGCAAGGTCAAGCGTTTCCACAATGTGTGTTTCATCATTGGGCCCTTCTTGACGAGGATCCGTATGATGAAAAATCAAAATCGCATGCCATCGTTAAGAGTATTCGACAACGAAAGGGCTTAAAAGCTGAATTCCCATTGCTCGACGATTATTACGATAAATTGTAGCCAATTATTTGAAATGGCGCCGTTTACTAGAATTGACAGTTTAATCTAATATCTGCCAGTAGAGCATAAATAGGGTGTTTTTACGATAATTTATACCAATTTACTTAGCCCACGTTTTTTCCCTCCTATCAAAGCCACTTTCGCTTTTGTTCCATTGTTGCGTATATCAATAAGGAGAAGAGGAGAAAGTTTCTATTCTCGCTCTCTTTGAAAAAAGAAACTACTTTATTCCATCGTGCTGCAGTCTTTCTTGTGCTCACGTTTGGTATTGTGCGTTAGGCATGAGTGTTCGCACAGAAACTCGCAGTCAGTATGGGAATCGTGCAACTAGCAAAATAGTTTTTGAAACAAGCGCATGCGTCAAAGTGATTCCAACCTTTGATGGACTAAACCTTCGGGAGGATTTGCTTCGTGGGATATACGCTTATGGTGCATTAGTTTGTTACGCTTTCTTAAACTCCCTCTCTTCCCTTTTATTAGGCTTTGAAAAGCCTTCAGCGATTCAGCAGCGTGCGGTTGTTCCCATTCTCTCCGGTCAGGACGTTATTGCACAGTTGCGTTTCTTCTCGTTGTGCCTTTAGTTACCGTTTATAACGGACACAAACACTTTAGAGCTCAATCGGGAACGGGAAAGACTTCCACCATTGCAATATGCGCACTAGAGACAATCGACACTGCGATTCGTGAACCGCAAGTGTTAATCATGTCCCCCACAAGAGAATTAGCGCAGCAGATACAAATGGTAGTCCTTCCATAACAATAAGGCGTTGCTAAAAATGCGTTCAGGCGGTTCTCGCCTTGGGCGACTTTATGAACGTTCAATGCCATGCATGCATAGGTGGTGTGAACATTGGCACAGATATTCGCAAGTTAGACATGGGACAACACATTGTTTCCGGTTTTCTTTTTTGAATATTGTAAAAAAGTTGCGTTTTCGCAATTATCACTTTTCACCATTTCTCTTGAGAAAAAGAGTTGTTTCGTATCATTAATGGGATTCTATAGGAACACCAGGACGTGTATATGACATGATCACGCGTCGCAACTTAAGCACACGAGGAATCAACATGCTCGTTCTGGACGAAGCTGACGAAATGCTCAACCAAGGGTAAGGAAAGCCGTATAGGAGCATATAACTATGCTGTCGATACCGACATTAGCTTTCAAGAACAAATTTATGACGTCTATCGTTACCTCCCACCAGCCACGCAAGTGTGCTTATTCTCAGCAACAATGCCTCACGAAATATTGGAGTTGACACAAAAATTCATGACGGATCCTATTCGCATATTGGTGAAGCGTGATGAGCTTACACTGGGTGCGATTTACATACTAATGCCATGTGTGCTGTCATATCCGCCTTTACACTGAACCTTTCTAACAGAGGGAATCAAGCAGTTCTTTGTCTCCGTAGAAAGAGAAGAATGGAAATTTGATACATTGTGCGATCTCTACGACACGCTCGTCATTACACAAGCCGTCATCTTTTGCAACAAAAAACGCAAAGTTGACTACCTTACGGAAAAAATGCGAGAAGCTAATTTTACAGTGTCTTCGATGCACGGAGATATGGAGCAAAAAGAACGCGATGTTATTATGATGGAATTTCGCTCGGGAAGGAGGTGAAAAAGTGTTTCCTATGCTCTTTTTTGCTTCTAGGAATGATAACTTTTTCCAACAACTACTAGTCGTGTTCTTATTACAACGGACATTTGGGCGCGCGGTATTGACGTTCAACAAGTTTCCTTAGTTATCAACTACGATTTACCAATGAATCGTGAGTTGTACATACACAGGTAAGGAAAATCGCATTTTTATCGCATAAGCAGTCTAACGTTTGTTTTACTCATTCTTACAGAATCGGTCGCTCTGGGCGATTTGGTCGTAAAGGGGTTGCCATCAATTTCGTGACGACAGAAGATATTCACACACTGCGTGATATTGAACAATACTACAGTACGCAGATTGATGAGATGCCCATGAACGGTTTGTTTTGTTTTTCTTTTTATGATTCGTTTCTCCTAATCACACTCTGTAGTGGGAGAGTTGCTGTAAAGTAGATGAAAGATGCTACAATGACAGTAAACATAATAAAACGCCTTCCTATAGGTAATCCTGGCTTTAGTGTCATCATAGAATACAATAAAGATGGATTATTGGGGTGGCAAGACAACGGATGGATGTTACAGATGAAAACCTTTGTGCGAATTTGCTTAGTAAAGCCCAATGTTCCTTAAAATTTTAAAAGTCGCACAGTACGCAATGGTAAAAAAGTGTAATGAAGAAAGTGATTCATGTTTAACAATTGGTCAATAAATCTTTTCCTTTGTCTTCTCGCAGCGTCACCGTCAAATTGAAGACTAAGTGATCTTCAAAGCTATCAGGATCAACGCAAAAATAGCCAACGCGTTCTAATTTGCCAACAGTTTGTGCATTTTCTTCCTTATAGAAGGAAGACGAAACAGCATTACCAAACTGAAAAGTTTTCCCGATAGTTGTTTCTGCTAACAAATACTGATCAATAAAAACTTTCTCAAAGACAATCAGCGAATTAGGGTCAATGTTTTCATGAACGTTTCCTGAAGCATCTTCTTTCTTCGTTAATAATCTTGAGTACCTGAAGCATTGACATTAACTCCCATCTCTTTTATAACATGTGTACTATACCATCTTACTTGCGCCTCAGCAGGTTCAGATACCCAATGAATATACGCTTTCGCTTTAATAGATGCTTTTTCGCGAGGTGTGTGTAAAGCTTTCAATTCCATAATGTTTCCCATAGTGTCGCGCACAACTTCCTTTACAGTGATAATATAGCTGCCCTATTAGTTTTAGACTTTTGTAAAACACTTTGTCGTCATTCCTCACCCAATATGCGCAAGTCCAACGGATTGGTTCACAGTAAGACGCTTATAACTCTTCTCATCGCATTCACAAAAGTCATTGCGTTCAATGTAAAACACACCAGTAAAGTTGATCTGAATAAACCAACCGCATTAATAAAAAGAAGAAACGCTTCTCATAAAAAATAAAATAACCAAATGGTTGGAACTTGTCGGAGCATTAGGAAGGTCTGCAACTTCAACGGTTATGTTGCCTTTTTGATATAGACAAGCATGACCAGTAAGCAATGTTGTGAGAAAATAAACTTTGCTCATAATCAATAAGAGTGACTTTCAGAGGATCGATAACCACCATTGTTCGTAATGCGTGCTCATTGAGATAGGACCTATCAATGGAGATTCATTCTCGACAAGTCCCATACCTAACACATGCTTCCAATAGCGCATTGTCAATTGTGCCCATGCTTGTTTTGATTCCGACTTTGTCACAAAAGTTATTGATTGCTTGTGGTGGAAACCCACGTCGCTTTAATCCGGGAAGCGTGTGCAAACGCGGATCATCCCAGTCGTGAACCACTCCACTTTCTAATCATAAGTATTCCCCATTTTTCCTGCATACGATAGTTATACATACCCAGTAACTTTAGTATCTTTCGCTTCGAGAGAACTGTATTAGCTATTTCTAAACGACTATACTCCCATTGAACGGGGCAATACACGTCCAATGCATTACAAAGCCTATTATTATTTTCCCTTGGCAATAGATGGAGAAAAGGAACTTGCAGTACCAGTAATAAGACACCCTACTTTGTTGAAACTCAACAGTACATAACGAATGTGTAATGTTTTCAATAGAGTCCACGAGACAGTGTGCAAAATCATAGGAAGGATAGATACACCATTCGCTTCCTGCGATATACGCGTATAAGTGTTTCTCGAAGAAAAACGAGTCTTAATCATTGTACCAGTCTTTGGATGTGAGACAAACTTCACACGATAAGCTATCAAATCCCACATTTGCGGATTCCCATCATTCATATTTTGCTTCATGCGCAAACACGCTTTTCCTTCATCCCACTATCGATCATCAGTTTAGGAATAACTTTATTGAACGTAGAAGATTTAAGAACAATTATCATACCAATCCCTGACGCATTTCTTCTAATAATGTCAAGTTTTCGGAGATTAAACGATTTCTATAGGGACTTTCCCGACGTGCTCCGCTATTTTTGCCTGAAGAGATGAGGTATATGTTGTGTGAGATGACGTCAAAGAAAATATGCTTTCACCTCCTCTTTCTATGGATATTTCTTCGGCACTTTGATGATCTACGTATGCTAACCCGCGACGCACTAACTGATTGACAAATATGTGAGAATGCGCACAAGAGAAGAAAAGAAATGGAAGGCTTACTTCTACAGCATACTCGTATAATTGATGAAAGTAATCAGAACTATGCGTTATTTTCCACGGTTTATGCCCAAGCCAAGTAACCATTTCGCTATCGATGCAACCATAATTATTCTTCTTATAAAAATATATACAAGATTTCATTGAAAAAGCGTTCCTCTTCAGCTGCAGGATTCGTATCATCATAACGCAATATACAATGACCTATTATTGAGTTAAACTAAACCAGCGGAAGAATTGTCAAACGCGAGGAAAACCATTATGAGCCTTAGCAAGATTAAAGTTGAAATTCATTGCCTTAGCATGACCAATGTGGAGAATTCCGTTTGGCTCTGGTGGAAACCGCGTGCGATACTTCCCTTTACAAGCTTTTACCTATGCGAAAATGACACGGTATATACACTATAGCGTTGCAGCTGGTTGTTTTTATACTATGAATAAAACAACCCGAAAAAGGGGGATATCGTATATAATAGAACATGCTCCTGAAGAAGTTCCATCGTATGTGGGGTAACAACGTATCCTTCCATTGTGTAGTTTTCCCCAACTTTATGAAGTTTAGCTATAACTGCCTTGAACAAGTTCCCATCTTCCTCCTTTATGCAATTTTTGTTACGAGGAGTCCCTCGTAGTTCTAAAAAAGTGTAGAATTAAAGCAGAAAGTCTGTAATCTGAAATACCGTCATGTTGAATTTTCTCCATGTCTTTTGCGGTTTTTCCTCCTAACCATGCAACTTTTCTTTGTTCAACCAAGTTTACAATACTTTTTCGGTCTGCCCACTTTAATTCTAGGCAATGAGAACAAGTACTTCACAAATACGCATCTTTAGTGGGAAGAGAGTTCCAACCTTACCGTTTACAAGATCAATAATCATTCTTGTAAAGTTATATTTATAGCGGTGGGAAATTATCTGCTGTTTGTCCTTTTCAAAGTAATTGTCAACCGCTTCCGTTATCTATAAAGTCCCCTTCCGCCGTTAGCAACAATACAAACATTTAATTGCAGTTTTGAAAAGATACGAACTTGCATAAAGTGAAATTTACATTAGTTACAGCGTCACCTGGGCTTCAGTAACATTGATTCCAATACCAGTAGCCAATTCGAAGGTGTCAATGCATAAGGAACTGTTCTGTTGTTCTGTTTTGAAATACTCAAACGCCCCTAAATAATGTAAAAATGCTATACTAAACAAGTCGTATTTTTGTACTACGATTAAACCAAAAAGAAAAGGAAAAACCAATCAACTGCGCATCTGTAGCGATGTGATTGCTCATTATGTAGGTGACAAGTGCTTCTAACCGGCCAGGTTGTGTTGACTTTGGGAGGTTGGTTGCAACTTTATACAGAAGCTTAGCTTTGGTACTTCCCTTTCCTATCTCGCCATGTTTGATTCCCTGAACAACGGTGGAAAAATTCTCGCGCAGTAAAGAAATGGAAAAGCATGGGTTGAACCTCCAACAATACTTGCTCAATCTTTGCGATAGTCTTTTTGTTGTTAAGAGTTTCGCTAATTTGTTTCTCACTGAAACCGAGAACGTCAGACAACAGTTTTCCCTCCATTTCTTTCTGTGCTTAAAGTGTGATAAGATGGAAATAAAAGAAATTCTTTCACTTTCCCCCAACAAACAGCAATAGAGATGAGTGCGATTTTAGCATTTCCTACCAATTTTAAATTCTAAAATAGTCACTTTGAATTACACACAAGGGTACTTTTGCAGCCCTCGTTGCTGTTATATTCTATAACTGCCTTCCATACTGTCCTTCCTTCACATCAATAGATGCGTGATACAGAACTGGAGATTCTCATTGGCTATTTGAATACGTCCTTTACCACAACAGATAATGAGGAAAGGAAACGCGGTATGACTGTTGTTTCTTCTGGGAGACTATCAGGAAAGGGGCTTAAGGCAAATTTAGTTGAGAACAATCTTATTCATACGGAAAAAAAGAAGAATTATTTGTTGCATCTCATGACAATTATCACTATGGAGACGATTCCTGCTCCCATATGTGTGGCTGCTGCTGTTCGCTTTAAGAATTATATCGATTGGTATTGGCATGAGGTGCGTAGCAATAGGAAGAATCTATTCATAGAAATGGGATTTTGTTTTCTTAGGTTTCCGACGACGCAGCGCGCATAACTTCCGAAGAAAGGGACATTGTAAGGAAAAACATTGTTGACCTGATGCTTTGTTCTACTAAAAGAGTACTTTTGCAGTTTTTATTATTCTTAAACTAGGAATGAATAATTTGCATCTCTTTTTTTATTGGTGGAAAGTCATTCACGCCGTTGTGCGCACATTCTTTACTATTTGATCCCATACGAACAAACTTTTCAATATGGCGATAATTGTGTACTTATTCTTATGGAAAAAAGGATACACAGCGTTTTCTTAGTGAAGCAATCACAATAATTGGAAAATACGATCACTTAGAGAAGGATTGGTACGTTTATTAGCTACTATGAAAAACAACCAACAATACAAATGTCTTATGGATTACTTTTAGGCCAAGGCTTCTGCCTTACCTCTCTCAAAAGCTTGAAAATACTACGGATCCTACCATTATTTATGGCGTGTTTCAAACTGCGAGTTCTCTATTTAAAAAGTACTTTGAAAACTGTTTTGAGCGCTATGTTGTACCATTGTTGTTTCCCCTGGTTCACGCGGTGACACTATTGTTATTCTTAGATACTCAATAGAGTTCCGTTCTGATGATCTCTGGAAACAAATTGCGTATGTACTTTCGGTGTTTTCTAGGCCTTTTACAATCGCCTCGCAGGTTTCATCTTACTGTTTCTAAGTTATTCATTCGGATTATCAATATTCGTCTTTTCAATAATAGCCAAGTCATTTACTAGAACAGTATTAGGCTAACTTTTCCATTCACTAGAATGTTATAGCAAAGTTGAGTGCATTGAGCGATCCTGCTGACATAAAGAATGTGCTCTGTCTTTGTGAAGAAGCGATGCGTATCTTCTATCATTTAAACTTTCAAGGTAATAATGCTTTTACTGACAGATCGATTACTTTCTTCTAGCTTGCATGTCGTCACGCCATATCCCATAGATATGCCCGAATTCTTTGAGGATAATATGGAGACGTGGATGTGCATGCATCAATACCTTCTCAACTACCAAAACGAAAAAATTACTTCAAAGGACGATATGCCTGGTCAGCACTTTCTTTAGTCTTTTATGTTTGAAAACATGGTGCTGTTGCGACGACGCAGTCAACCTATGACTATTCTTTGAAAAACAT
>JAQFYM010004260.1:0-16019 GCA_034694785.1 Agrenia bidenticulata | reverse complement strand
AATAGATGCATATAACTACGATATAATGTATATAAAATAATTCTTGTGGAATTTGATAGCATTTTATATACACAAAAACTATTTTTAATTACTATTTTTTATTTTATACAGTTTCTGCAGGGACATAAATATGTATATAAATAATATAACATAAATTTTATTTTTTTTGCTTGTCATAGCTTTTCGTACATATTTAACATGAAAACTTCTGTATTAAACGCAATCAAGCAATCGAAACCGGCTGTTCTATAAATGTAGTTTAAGTAAAATGCCGACTAGCAGCATAAATTTATGTTATATTGTTTTTTATGATGTAGTAGGGCTTGCAAATAAAGTGAAATAACGGCAGCCTATTTGATAAAATTTTGACGTAAAAAAATATGTATATTTATTATAAATATAATATTAAATGATGAACAAAACTAATATGTGCATTCTTTGTAATACAGAGTAATTAATACATAGTTATGTTTATTTTAGTTTCGAACAGACAAAAAAAAGGATTGATAAGGATTTAGTTTTCTAAAAAACAATTTTTAGAAGATAAAATATATTTTAAAACACGCCTCTTTACAATTATAAAGAAACATTTAAAGTGGCATATTCACTATAAAAACACGCACTTTTAAAAGGATTTGATATCGATAGTTTGTTTTTTTGAAAAAGCCCTTGTCTACCAGTTTTATAAAATTTATTAATTATTTAAACAATTAAAACAAAATAGTTTTAATACAATAAGTATAGAAATATGTCTAGGAAAAACACAATCATAACCACAGAAAAACAATATTATAAAAAAAAATATGTTTAATATTTAAAAATCAAAATCACAAAATAAAATTCATATATTTTAAATGTATATAAAATACGTTTAAATTCTATATAATACATGTAATATCGTTGTTTATTTGCATATGTCTTGCATTATAACAAAAGATTTATGTTAGAGATGTTAACATAGTATTACACTACGAACTATTAATGAATTAAGAAATCAAGGACTCTTTGTCAGAAAAACATTTTGAACAAACACTGTGTAGTATTACATATAGATATAGTGAAGTTAAAAGTGCACATTCCTCCTTTTTTAATATATAAAAAGCTTGCCCTACTTAAAAAATATTTTTTTAAACAAAACAATTGTGTTTAATCTTCCCGAAAAATATTTTTGTTTTTAGCTAAAAATTAAAAAGCGCAAGCTGTTTGGGATGCAGATTAAGGCATTTTTTGACACGTCCGCCACCCATTTTACAATAAATCATGGATGAGTCAGTTTGAATTAAGCCTTGTTTTTATAATATTACTTCATTACATTTAAATAAGTTTAAAATTGTAAAGCTTGTTAAAAGAATTTCGTTTTGTATTTGAAAAGATATAAGCATTTAAAAGAGTTTGTTTTCATTGACGTTTACAAATAAAAGAAACAAAAATTGCATTTCTAAAGATTTTTCGAGGCATATAACTGCAAAAAACATAAGTCCTAGTAAGATTTTTGTCTGAATTGTTTTGATGCGTGAGTACCTTACAAGAATACAATTCTTTTATTTAAAGACATAAATTTGCACAAGAAAAGCTGTTATGCATTGTTTTTTTATATAGAATGTAACTCGTACAATTTTTTACTTTATAACAGAAAATACATACCTTTTATATATTATTTTTAATATAAATTAGACATTTTTTTTGATTGCGTAATTGCAGCATACTAAAATGAAACAAATAAAATCTTTATTATGTAGGAGTTGTAGATTTAAATTTATTGCAACATATCTTTACATACAAAAACGAAGTGCACAAGCAAGCCGGTCATAAACTTCGTTTTTATGTATTCTCTACAAGCTTTGTCTGCAGTAGATATTTATTTATAGTCATTTGACTTTATTTTTAGTCTTAATATGTTGTTTAATTTTATTTGTACGAAGTAGCATCTACATAAAGTAAAAATCATAACAAAGACTTTTTACAATTTTAGATTTGTTTTTGTTTTTTCCTATAATTTTTTTTTCTATTGCATCTGCTTCTATTGTTTCTCGTCAATTATATATAACAAATTTTTTATTTAAAAAACTTTGAAAAACAGCAAAAAATAAGCAACAACGAGGCTAATGCTAATTTTTGTTATATACAAAGAACACTATCATAATAACATTATGTTATACTCTAAAAAAAATGTGGGTAGATAACTACCTATATTTATTCTTTGTTGTATTTATGTACAATTTCAAACAATAAACTGCGTAAATAAGTGCAATATTGCGAGTAACATTCTTAATATTGTTGATAAATTTTAAAAAAAGTTTTTTTCGTAAAATAATATTCCCTTATTTTTTTTGTCTTACAAGGGAAAAACCTAATACGACATTAACAATTAAAAAAAGTTACTGTATATAATAAATAAACAATAACTGTTATTTTTTTTTTTTTTGGCTTTCATATTATAGATTGTTTTGGATTTTATATATTTTAACTTTGCTTAAAAAAACTAGATATGTACAAAGAATGCTTTAAGTATAAATTTCAATTATTAAAAAATTTATAAAAAATTTAATGCAGAAAGACTATACAAAAAAATGTGGAAGCATCAAAGATACACTTTTAAGTATAGTTATCTGCTAAAAACAGGGTTGTTCGCCAAAAAATACATTCGTTTACGAACCATTGCATGCAAATAGTTCGAAAGATATCTATACTTATTAATGCTTTTGACTCTGTAAAATTTTTTTAGGTTTTATATTTATACTACATAATGATAAAGAGTACCTGCTTTACGTTCAGAGTGTAAAACTAAGTGCAGATTTACAAAATTGCTATGCGTATTAGAAGTATGATTAAAACTCTAAAGTTTTTATCCCTGTGTTTTACGCATATAAAAAGCATTTAGCAGAAACTTTTTCTCGATTGTGTAAAATGAACAAAATTATAAAACTACAGATTAACTTACATAAACTCAACTATAAAGATATTATAAAAACAATAAAATATTTTAATAGAATTATAATATATAAAATTTAGATTTTACAACAACTAATGCACATTTACCTAGTTTTTTTTTACAAAAAAAACTCATTTTTCTCTTTTTTTGGCTATTCAGCGGGTTATTTTTCATGAGCAAAAAACAAGTAAAAAACTTTTTTTACATTAAAAATGCATTCAGCTCGTATTGTAATGTAATCAAAAAGCCGACACTGTATAGAATATTATTCACTTTTTTTATTTTCTACTGAGTAAGTGTGTTAATAAGAAAATGGTAGTGAGAGGACCATATGTGCAAGGCTTCATGCCATAGAATACCATTTATTGTTGCGAAAAATGACAATGCATGTATTTGCAAGCTCTTTTTACACGCAACTTCAAAATTTAATAGAGAAAATGTCTTTTTTGTTGTCAGTGTTATAAAATAAAAATTAATGCTCAAACTTATACGGTTGCACACTAAGTATATTTTTTGTCACTGTATGCATTTTTAAACCAAAAATTAATATTAAAAATAAAGTTATATTTGAGAATTTTACAACGTATACAACAGCCGTTCCTCGCTCAAATTATTTTCACTACTGTACCTTTTAATGAGCGTCTTGCTTATGCTCTTTTTTTCTTATATATATAGTTTTTTTATAAATGCAAATCATTACTAAAATTGACCTTTGCACATCTATTTAGTAATTGGCTTTTTATTTGACACACGGTTGTTTTAAGACTTAGCTTAAAAGGATACGTGTAACAGTTTATGTAAACTGTGTTTACATTTTCGGTTTTTTGTTTGGTTTATGTTTACAGAAACTGTTTTATTGTAATTTTGTGTTAACTTTTGGCCTAATAATAATTTTACCACCTTTTTAAATTTTTACAGAAGAACGCAGAATTTGATTTAACACAAAACTGCATATTCCAATGTAAAAAAAAAAAGATTAAACAACATTTAGAGCTCTATAAGCGATAACAACAAACGTCTGCAATATTCATAACAGTTAATTTAAATGATTTTTGTCTAATCTTTTAGATTCATCTCGCACATACAAATAGTTTTGACGTGCCTGCATTTTATGAATTCAAATTGTGAATTATACACGGATAAGCCCGGGTACTCGAGTATCAGGAATTTTTTTTCTTTACACTATTTTTTTGTTTAGATGGGGATCGATAAATTCTCAAACTTTTAATTATTTGTAAAGATGAAAATCAATCAAACGATAATGAATTTGTATAAAAGGGGTGTGTATAAATACGCAGTCAAAATCATTTTATCATTTTATCATTTTAATTTTAACTTACTACCGGAAAGCTCATAAGTTTTCTTTGAAAGGTTTTTATATAAAAACATGTGGTCTTTGCAATATACTCTATTTTTTGTAGCTATTTTTTTATTTGTAATGAAATTCTACATAAAAGTTGCGTACTCTTAGATTAAAAATTATATCGGCTAGTTTAAAACAGCTAAAATGTCAATAATAATATATCATGTCGATTTTTACAAGTACAACTTCTATGTACATATACGCATCGTGCAAGCACAAAAATCAATTACACTAGTGAAATGTCATAATAGGTAGTAAAAAAAATCAACTGGACTTTACGTCAGAACTTTTTATGTTTTAAAACGATGTTTTTTTTTTATTTATCGGTTACAGAACTTATGTGACATACAGTCTTTTTTCTTTAGTATGATTGTTGAATAACAAAACATTTATAATAAAGAACATGATAATGTGCCTTTAAACGACTCAACAATAATGGATTATTGCCAAAATGTATACTTTACTTTCTTACTACGTTAAGAAATTGGAATGATATATTTAGCAGTTTTAGGAAGTTTTTAATATAATTTTGTCCATAATTAAATTTTTCTGTATAATTGCCGCATAGTCCTAAATCCATAAACCCGGATAATGCATAAGTATACTTTTTTAAAACTAAATGCCCGAATAAAAAAAACCCTAATTTTATAGTTCATTTCAATGTTAAGCAATTATTTTTGTAAGGTACTTTAGTATTTTTCATTTCTGTTTCACTACAATTTTGTCTTTTATTTGCTCGTTCACAATTTAATACCATATATATTTTGCAGTTTTATGTTTTTTTAATATTTTTTTTTTTTTTTTGATTTAGAGAACGGTGTCAATAAATACATTAATTAGTTCATAGAGTCTTTTTTAAAAAATGTTTCTAGTTGTATAAAGCATGCAAGAATTATTTATTATAATTAAAAACACTAAAACGTATAAAAAGCGCTTTCTACAATTTATTTGCTTTGTATTTGTTATTTTTTTATTTTTTTATAATTAAAGTCAAATGAAAAATCTTGACATACAAGGACACAAATACAGATAAAAAATGTTTGAAGTGCTTTGCCCAATACCAACAGGTAAAAAAAAAAACTAGGCACAGTTCAATTTAGAGTTAACTGAAAAAGAAAGTTACAGTAAACTTTTTATTCGTGTTTCAGTATTTAGATACTCTTAAAAATAAAGACAAGTTTCGAGTACGTAAAATCAACCGGATATCGAATTTATATGTTTTGCATTACACCCGTGGTCTCAGTTTATAAATTTCTTTTTTACGATGATTTAGATATGTAATGATATTTTTGTTTGCATTAAATGCGCGAAACGCGTTTTAAATCGTTATTCTTCGGTCTTACTTTTTCATATATCTTTCACAGTTTTATTTTTTTTTTTGTTGTCTATAAAAATAAAAAGGCCTTAATGGTTTATTTTTTTAAAATGTCTGACAAAAACGTGTATGTAGTAGTTTTTTGAAAATAATACAAATACAAAATAGACCCCGTTTCTTTAAAACGGACTAAAGTTGCGACCAAAAGTAATAGAAATTCTAAAAAATATATCATTGACAAAAATGTCTACAGTCTGAAGAAACGGTTATGAATAGTTTATCGTTTTATGCAAACGATTTGTATTTGGTTGCTTGAAACCCAAAAGAGAAACAAAAATTATTTTATATATACAATAATAGCATAAAAGATACCTGGAATTGTAGAAACGTGACTTTTAAGGAATCAAGTGGCTTATAACACGTTTATCAGAATAATAAATACGGTTTTAATGTTTTTCCGGTTACATTCGATATATGCAGCAAAATGTGTTTGACTTAAATACTTTTTTAGGCAACAATAAAAAATAATTTTGTTTATACAATATGAACCCGCTGAATTATGTCTTTTTTGATGATTTAAGATGTCAGGTTAAAAAAACTTAATTTAATAATTAATTTAGTTAAAAGGTTACATGTACTTTGATAATATAGATGTATTGTACAGTTATATCGTTGTTGAAGTTTTTTAAAGATTTATTTTCTCTTTTAAGCATAAAAGTAAAGAAAATACATAAATAAATTTTCTAAACAGCATATCATGAAAAACCAAAATAAAAATTTTTTGAAAATAATGTATACAGTAAAGAGATGTTTATTATATAAAAAAAAATGTTATTCTTTTTTTGTTTTTGGGACGAATTTTATCTATTCTAGCTTAATCATAATTATTAAATTAATATACCGCATTAAACTTTTAAAAAAAGTGGCTTAAAAAAAAGCTTTTTTGTCGTATAGGATGCACTTAATAAGAAATGTGTATTGGCAGCTATCAAAAATGTATATATGATAATTACAAGCTACATCATCTATAAAATAAACAAAAAACTCTTATGATTAAAGTAAAAACACTATAAAATAAAGGCCTTATAATTATTATTTTTTATTTTTAAACAAAAAACATTTTTATAGATTACATGTATAGATATCATGCATATGCATTTACTTATACACTTTATTTTTTTTGAGTCATATCTTTTTTTGCAAATTTCATATTTCCTTCTATTTAACTTTTGAAATTTAGTTTTAGTTTTACCAGACATTTTTTATGTAAATTTGTCAAGAGAATATCGTGCATAGAATATCTCAAGATGCTTCTTTTTGAGATTGTTATTTTAAAAATAATTTACAGCTGCAGGTTTTATACTTTCAAATAGCAAAAAAATTTGCAAAATTTGCATCTTTTATAAAACTGTGCCAAATTGCGTTTTTTGTATTTTTATGTTTTTTTTGGTAAATAATGTTTACATCATCAACGCAATAAAATTGTAGATAAAAGAACGAATAGTTTGATAGCTTAGTTAATTAACTTGTAATGATTTGTAAGAGAAATAGTAAATACATGTGATATAAAAAAATATTTCTTTGCAAAATACACGCATTTAAAAGGAACAGGAAGATTCACAGTACACATATCAATTGAGATACACAGCTCTTTTATTTTGCAAAAGAATGTTATGAAATTTTGCAATGTTTTCAATTTATTTTGTATTTTATACGAAAGCACGAGTTGTACAAGTGTAATTAAATTAGAATAATAAAAATTTTTATTTGAAAAGAAATAGGTGTTTTAATAAAAAAAAATATAATAAGTTATAATTTTGGAATGTTTTTGAAGTGATATTTTTTATTTAAACAATAGGAAATCACAAACACATATAAATGTTTGTAAATTATATGATATTTTTAACATTTTATTTTGTGAGAAAAAGGTTTTGAATGCAAAACATTATAAAACAGCATATATTTCGGCGGCTTGTCAGTTTTGAAACAAAAGAATATGGATTTTTTTATGATACATGTAACAAAAATTTAGGCATAAAAAAAGTTTAATGTTATATATTTATAAATCTTTTATGTAAAATATTAATTGTTTAAAAAAAATTTCTACAAAATAAAAAAAAATCATATACAGTTTAAAACAGTTTATAAGGTATCAGAGCTTCACGGTCTAGGCATACAGACTGTTTTGCCAGTCCGTTATTATTTTTATAATTTTTTGACCGGCTCGCAACCTTAAAGTCGGTCTAATCCGGCAGCGGTCTCAGGACGGAATCTCCCGACAAAATAGGTACAAGAAGGTATGGAAAAACGAATTTTTGTAATCAAAAATTCTTAGAAATAATTTATGGTTCCCTGAAGTAGTATGCATAGATCAAAACACTTATACACAAAACTTTACAATTTTAACTAAAAACAGTGCATTTTATGTACATATGTACAAATAAATATGTCAGGTGACGTTGTTTGACATGTTTTTACTTAATTTGCAATTTATATACAATCATTTTTTTCTATAAATACATGCAACCAACTTGCTTCAGATCCTATATTGTACTATTTACATAGTTGCATGTACTGGCTGTCTAAAAATTTAGTTTTTATTATATAACTTAAGGAATTTTCGTTTGAAAAAGATGATAAACACACGCCCAGCTTTGATAAAAGTAAAAATAAACGATGAAACGTATAAATAAAAGCCAACGCAATAAAAAAAAGCCCTAATTAAGATGTACAATGTACAAAGTACAACGTTATATAGTTGTTTGTACGCTATTATCAACTAAACCCTTTTGACTAAAGGCGTTTTATAGTTTATTTTAATAAGTTGCATTGGATGACCTTTTTTACTGGTTCGGTAGATTTCCAAAAACATATTTACATGAAAAGTTGTTCTAATATGGTGTTTTAAAAAAAAGAATGCATATTGTAAAAATACAACATCTAAAAATCTAAGAAATAAAACTAGGACACAGACATATTTGTATATTAAAGCAAAGACACTGTTAGTTACATCTAGTATATGTTGAATAGAGATCAATTTACAAATGCCTACTATATACCTAGCTGTTTTTTTGCGCAATTTCATTATTTTGGCTGGATATTCAAGTTATAACCTAGAATTTGAACAAAAAAAAATGTATAAGTTTTTACATAAAATACACCGTGTTTAATATTAAAAAGCCTATGGACCTGTAAATTTTTAAAAACGACAAATATATTAACAGAAATATAACTACATGGTAAATTATTTATTCTTTTCTTTTTGCATTATTAAAGTATTTAATAATTACAATTTTTTTACTGGCTGTCATTTTTTTAATGAAAGTAACTAACTTGTAAAAAAAATGCCCAGTCGGGACCGGAAATTGCCCGTGTCAGTCCGGCGCGTGTCATATCGGTTTTGGTGCATGGCTCGGATAGGTATTGTATGTGAAACGTTGTATAAAAAATTCCAAAGCGAAACAAATAAAAGTACAGATGAAAATACAGGCTAGTTATGTAATGTTCTAATTATGAAAAAACGCATGACATGAAGTAAGTCATGCACTGTCGTTGGAAGGTATATACTAAATATAAATTGCAAACTATACGATAAATATAATAAAATCTATTTATTAGGGCTAAAACAAAAACAAAATACTCTTGTTATAAGTTGTTTTTGCTAACGGGTATATGGTTTATTTTTTGATTTATAATTACTGATTCTTTTTATTTTTTGCATATATCTAATATATATTTTGATTTACTTTTTGAGTGCTTTTGTGTTATAAAAAAATGAGTTTAGTCATAATTGCGTAAATTGGACTCTTTATTTTTTTCAAAGACAAAAGATTGTGATATAAATTTTTTAACGAATAAATAATGGCTATCTACACAGGTTCTTTTCTCATAATATAACCTCGTTTCGTGCAAATATGTGTACACGGCATGAAAATCAATGAGTTGTTTGTTTTGGGTTTTTTATATTGAATTGAAAAAAAAACCTAGATTTTAAAAAAAAAAATTGTTTTTATTTACATTTTTTTTTATTAATTGATTTCCAAAAAATATAAGACCCAAATTTAACTGCTATAAATTTACATCGCACAAATTTAACCATCAGGTCTATCATGTTTTTTATATATGATTTAAATCTGATATCATAAATATGTTAAATATTCTTATTTAAATGATGCATTTATAGAGATAAAAGAAATCCCGTCATAGAAACATATTACAAAATATATCCACGTATAATTTTGATATTTATTTAGGCATTTATTGACGAGCGAATGCAAATTATACACGAAGATTAAGGACTTTTATTATCAATACAAGAGAGTTTTACACCAAAAGATTTCTTATTATTTCAGTTTATTTTACAGAATAGTAGCATGTTCTAAATATATATTACAGTGTTCAAATAAACCTAAAAAAGCAATTAGAGTACAAAAACCAGTAAATTAAAGCTTAAAATAGACAATTGACTTGACATACGCGTGCAAAAAACAAATATGATGTATATATCCATAAAATACAAAAGGAGATAACAATTGGTTGTTATCTTGATTCGTTTTTTAAAAGGTTGTTGTATATGTTACAGCATTTCCTGCTAAAAGAAAAGGGTTATAGATAGTAAATCACGTACTTTTTTATCTAAATGTAAGTTTTTTATCGGCCGGAAAGCAAATATATTTTTTATACTTACCCTTTATTTTTTAAATGTAAAAGATTACTTTATGAAAAGCTAAAATCAACTTCATAAAAATATAAAAAGAAACTGTATTAATTGTATAAATTAGAAATGAATCATTTATATGGGTCATTTATGTAACGTTATACCAGAAAAAAACCAAACTTACTTTAGTATTTACAACCGTTATGCTACAAATGACTAACTATGTGTATTTTTTCTTCGATCAGAAGTTGTTGATTACCATTAAAACCCATTTTGGTTGCACTGATAAAGTGTTGTGTCCTAGATCGAGGTATTAGCCTTGTAAAAAAATGATTTATTATGGATAATAAATTGAAAAAATCATATACGGTCATTCGTCGTCGATTCCAATTGAACTAGGTAATGCTTAATAAAGCATAAAAAGCGTTTTCTTGCTGCAAGTTGGTTCAGCGTAGTATAACTAATTATCAGTTTTGATTTTACTAAAATGGTAATCTGAGTAACTGTAATGCATTCTTAAACCTATAACAACTATAAGGTAGCCCTGTAACTCGAATAGTGGCTTCGCATAGTATTATGCCGTAATTTCTTAGGTTTTGTAGGCAGTGGTGCTATTCATGGGAGTTCAGACCCTCCTTGTCCAATTTTTGGAATGGAAAATTTTTATGTAACTTTACACGCAGAGACTACTTTAAAAGTATTTAATTACAAAAAAAGCAAAAAAAAAGAGTTTAACTTGTATTTAAATCTAGAATAAAACAATGAAGGGGTCTAGCATGCAACGGTAACATTTTGTAGCTTGTTGACGATGTTTTGTTATATTTTGTAAAGCCAAACGATGCACTTGCAAGTGACATTTGCTGAAGGTTTTAGTACATTAAAAATTAGAACAAAAGCTTTTTAAAAAGCAAGTTGAAAAGAAATCCCCTAGTCTGTTCAATTGCTATTTTTGTTAAAATCTTTACAGGATAAGGATAAGAATAAGGATAAGGGAAAGGAAAGCGAGCAATTAACAAGTTTTAAAAATCTTTGTATAAATATAACTTTTATAAAAAAGTGTTCGGTTGTATAAATTGCAAATATTTTAAAAAAATGCAATGAATTAAATCGTTGTTAACTCTATAGTATTAAAAACACTAGTATTCGATTTAGCTCAAGAATCATATTTCTACATTATGGAAGTCTGAGTTTCAAGAAGTCCTCACCTTTTTTTATAAAGAACCTTTGGTACATCCAGTAAATATGATACTTTATAAGATCGTCTTCAAACATACAGTATTTTGTTGTGTATTTGACTACCTTGTGTGTTTGATACACGAGATTCTTGATTTTTGAGTGTGCATCAAAAGAGTTTTTGATACCCGGCTTTCCTTGATTTAAAAATACAATTACTATTATGATGCTGTATTTATATTATTACTAACTAAAAATGTACCTAGGAAATTTTATATACTGTGACTTGATCGATTTTTTTTTCTTATAGAAAAAAAACATTGGAAAGTATATCTAATTTTTAGGATTTCTTAATAAAGACTACAATATTTTGTGTGATGAGCTTTTCTACAGTAAAATTTAGTTGTGTGTCAATATTTTGATTTTCAACAAAACTCTATTTCTATTAAAAGGTTTTATAAAAATAAAAAGTAAACTTCTTGTTTTTAGGTCCAAAAGATATTTAGTCTTTAAAAAACAATATAAAGCCATGTTTATAGATATAAATACATGCCACATTTGTATTTATCTAGATGTGTATTTTACTTCTCATTGGCTTTGATTTATTCTTATGTCTAATTATAGCATTTTATGTTACTTGTAGGCATATAAAAAAGCTGTTTACATAAAATAGGGTATAATTATGTTTTTATCATAAGAAAAGGGGTATATTTAAATTTTTCCTTTTACACTAACAGTTAAAACTAAATTAAAAAAACACGAAAAAAATATTTCTTATATTGAAAAAGTGATTTAAGTAATTAAAATATGCGTTGCGTACACTAAGAATAAACATATGTTTGAATATTAGAATTGTAATTTTTAATACTAAAAACACAAGTTTAAAATATAGTGAGTGCTGATTTGACATGTCTCTTGTTCATTTTGGTTTATTTTTCTTTTTATTCATAAATCTTCACTACAAAAAAAAACCATGTATATACTTGTTTAACATCAGCAATACAAAATATTAAACATTTTTGCAAGACTGAAATCATTGTTATTGTTTTACACTGGGCCCCTCAAATGAATTTTAAGAACTCCAGAAAAATAAAAAAATCCGAAAAATCACACAAAACATAAATACATCTACAAATCTACTGTATGAAATTATGTTTTGTTTTTGATTGCCGGTGTTTAACGTTTTGATAACACCGTCAAACGTAAAATAACTACAAATATGTGCATCAGAAAAACATGTAAACAGGAAGTTTTTAAACGGATATACGCAAATATGGCAATATTTTTATACCACAACTCTGATAAACTGCGTTATGAATATGCTTTTTTCTTTCATAGTTAAGCAAACTATATTTTCATATATATTTTATTGTGTTATTATTAGGGCAAGTCAAAATTGCAGCAAAAATTGCAATAATTGACATTTATTTTTAACAAAAATGCAAAAAAATGCATTTATAATTTTTTGTGAACAATTTGATGGTTTAAAATACATCAAGTGCAAATATAAGCAGAATTATGTGTATATACGTATAACATAACACTTTTTGTGTCATGTTAAGTATCTTTTGTGCATTTACGTTGGGTTTTACGAAATAAATGCAGTAAAAAGATGCAATTAAAAATAAAAAACTGCTGTTTAGGACACTTTTACTGCATGTAAGCAAAAACAATGCATTTGACTTGCCCTAGTTAACATACACACACACAAATAAAAACGTTTTTTGCTACAATTTTTGGGTTATCGTCAACTTAAAAGTATCAAAATAAATACAATTATCTTAATGAATGTTAAATAATAAAACAAAAACATAAATACAATTTACCTCGACGATGTGTCGCGTTATTGTTATGCTTAAAAATATCTTTTTGTTAACGATCCATTTCATACTATTGGATTTTAACATAGTATAAAATCTTTAATATGTCTTTCTTGTACATTTTATAACCCCGAATAAAATAGGATGAAAACTTGCCTTTACTAAAATAATACCTTTATTGTTCAGTTGGTTACTATGCCTTTACAAATTTTGTTTCGTTTTTCGCATATACTCTAAAAGAATTAAATATTTGCCCCTTACCCTGCAAAAAAATTTACAAAGCAATACTGTTCGTAGGCTCTTACAAATGGGTATTTTTTATAGCACACTTTGCATTTGCTTGCATAATTTTTGTATGTTTATAGATAGTGCTCGTTTTTTTAATGCATTGATTCTAACCTATTTCAATTAAAATCTACAAGTTTAATGATTTTGGGAATGCGTTGACCCCAAGATAAAAAAGTATACAGATTATAAAATTTACTTTGAAAATGAAACATACATTTAAAGTTTAATAAAATATATATTCTTAAAAACAAAATTATTTGCCTATGTAAAAATGACTTATTGTTATTTGGATATCAACAACGTGTAGTTTTATAAACTTAAGATGACTGAGGTGGTTTTATTGTATTAACGTTATAATTTAATTTACATATTCGAGAATTGTATATCAATAAAACCTGTTGAAACTAAATGAACATTTTCAAATACAAAATTGGCCCATATTAGGCGGTAATCAGACAAACTATTATTTACTGAATTAAAATGCACTTAATCTGAGAACAGTTTTCAGGCATATAATGTCATTTTGTGATTACTTTACTTATATTTTTATAAAAAAAATGACCACTTTATAAAATATACAACGAGTCTAGCACTATCTAAATTTAGTAAATCTATGTATTTGACACCTTCTTCTAATATGTCGTTTAATAGTGTCAATATGTGTTTATATTTTTTTTATATAATGCCTTAGAATTAAAAGTGGCTGCTCATTTGAATTTATAATAAAAAACCAAAATAAAAAGCTATAATACAGTTAAAAGAAGATTCAATACATAGCAAATTATTCAAGCTTAACGAAAAATTTATAGTAAATTTTAGAAATTGGGATTTTTTTAGATATATAAATTTAAAAATAATACAAATAAAATTACGGCAACTATTGTTTGATATTCTGTTTGGGGAAAAAACTTTTATAAAAAAAGACAATTCTATGTATTTTTATTTAAAAAAGATTAAAGTATACGCTGTTAAAATAATTTTAGTATATAATGCGGATGGAAAAAAAGAAAAGTAAAATGCAATATAGGAAAAATTAAGTATTTTTAATATATTTTATGTGAATTAATAAGCAACATACAGCTAAAAAAAAGTTTTCAAAATTGTTTTTTAAGGCTCAATATTCATTTGAATGTACAAAAATGCATGTAATTTAAGAAGTACGAATGTACAAGAAATATTGATACTTTACCAAACCAGTACTATATTTATTTTTTATTTATATGCTATTTTTTATTAATAAGTCACATCTTACAAAGATGTCTATTGTTTTTACAAGGCTTTGTAATTTTTGACTTACTGCAAGTAATTTGCGACAGCTTCTTAAAATAAAAAAACGACTGACGAACAAACAAATATAATTATAGTAATACAGTCACATATACTTAACAAAAAAAACTAGACTAAAAGAAATTAAAAATTGATAACTATGTTACAGGGGCACAGCCAGAGGGTGGGCAGGGGGGCTTACCCCCCCTCCCCTTGGAAAATAGTTTAGCCTGAATTTAAGGGTGGGGGGGGGCTTTTTAGGGCGTCAAAACATACAAAAAGTTTTTTTTTGGAAAATCTTTATTTTTTAAAAATAATTAAAAAAATTTATGAAAAAGATTTTTTTTTTCTGCGTGAAACTTTATTTTTTTGCCCCCCCCCCTCCTCCTAAAAAAACCTGGCTACGCAACTGCTGCGTTTATATGTTATTAAAACTTTATTTATTAGGTTCCATGACTTTTTATTAATAATTATTTTTTGCGATTTATTTCACGTTTGATAACCGATTCTAGAATGCATTTTAAATCGAAAAAAAAACATTATGATTAAAAAGTATAAATCGGCTAAAGAAAACACAAAATGATAATTACAACAAAAAAAGAATAAATTTATATTATAATATGTATAGACTTAATACTAATAATTTGTGTATTACAAAAAAGTTGTAATATTTGCTTGTAAAACTTGATAACATTTTCTTATACGCGGCAAAGATTAGTCATTATTAATGTAAATAATTATACGAAGCAAATTAAAACTTCTATTTAAAAGGCTGAAGTAAATTTTTATAAAAATTTTTAAGGTAATTTAAAGTTTGAATATACAACATTTATTACAAAAAGAATTTTATGTTACCGAAGTTAATTTAATAAACAATATATTTAACTTGATCGTTTCAAAAGCACTAAAAACAGTTCAATGATATTTATGCTTCCACTTGAGTAATTGCGCCACAGATTACTTATCTTTTCATCCTGCTCAATGTAAACTTTTTTTCGACTCTTGCTCAAAATACCATTTATCAACCAATAAACTTCGATGTTATTTTCCAAATAAATATATTTAATTTATCAGCAATTTCAGTAAAATTTACCAAGCTCTTTTTTTCAAATTCTATTAAATTTACAGTGAAATTTTTCTGCGGCGTTATTTGTTCGCCCTCTAAGTTCACCAAATGAGACCAGGCAGCGAGGGAGTAAAGTGGG
>JAQFYM010004259.1:0-16022 GCA_034694785.1 Agrenia bidenticulata | reverse complement strand
TTTTTACCCTTCTACAGAGATATGTCAAACAGAAAATCATACACAATAAAGAGAAAACTTGATATTCTAGCTGAATACACACCAATAAAGCACGAAGCAGGCTTTTGGTGTGTTAGTCAGCGCCACAACATTGCTGAATCAGTTGTCCGTTCATGGTATAAAAATTAAGACAAACTATTACAAGCATTGAATAACAACAACATTAAAGTAAACGTAACAAAAAAGATTGGTTCTGGACGCAAAGCGCAATACGCTGAGTCAGAAGAAGAATTGATAGACTGGATAAAGCAAAGAAATACTTTAAGGTTGCGAGTCAGAGATAAATACATACAAAGCCGAGCCATTTAAATAAAAAGCAGAGTGATAAAGGAAAAAACATACGTGTTCTTAATAGTAACTTTTTAGCAAGTACAGGCTGGCTTCTAAACTTTTAAGGGAAGGTACAATTTAGTATCCAGAAGACAGACATCAGCCAGAATACTACCAAGGAATACAAGGAATAATTACTGAGATTTTAAAAGGAACTTAAAGAAATTAATCTTAAATATAAATATATAACCCATGAATATCTATAATATGGATCAAGTGCCAAGATACTGAAATGTAAAGTCAACAGGACACGATTATAACGAAAAAAAGTAGAGATGTTTTGATACAAAAGGCGAGTACTTCACACAAGAGATTTACAGTTACACTCACAATTTCATGTTTTGGAAAATTCATATCCACATCATTTATTTTCTAAGCTGAAAAAACCACCTAAAGTTCACAAGGATTGTTTCGTTGATGTCAATCATACTGGTATGTGGTCAGAGATCGTTTTTGACTCGTATATATAAAACATAATCACGAATAGAGTTGAAACTACATTTCATCAGGAACCAATACTTTTTATTTGCGATTCATATGGCACGCATAAAAAAAGTATTGAATCAAAGCGATATGAAAAATATAATGTGCATTTTTTGTAATACCACCTAACCTGCCCCCAATATTACAGCCTTTAGATGTTGCTGGTAATAAAAGCTTTCAAAGCGTTATTAATACAATGTATGAATAATATATATCACAAGCAATAAGTGATTGCTCATACCAATAAAAAAAGGAACACCAAAGAGGCCAAACTATACGCATGTAAGCGACTGGGTGGTGCAGTGGGTACAACAAAAACTCAAGAAGAAATCTGCAAGGCTTTTGTAGTTTGTGGCATTGTTGAAAGAGATTATTTAATTCGGATCATCTTCATAATGCACGTAAAAAATACTACGACAATATCAACGAATCATACAACGTAGTAACAGATAATAATAAAGAGGCGTGGGATAAAATGAAAATTATGATTTTCCCGCAGATGCAACTTTCTACTGGCCGCTAGAAACAACTGACAGTCTTTTATATTGCATCTTATATTGTAAGAATATGTCAATTGATCTCAAAGATTGGTTAAAATGCATACATAAGCAATATAATTACTACTTGCAAAGATAATTTAGCGGATCTAATGGACTCTGTGGACATGAATTGCATACGAAGTGGACAGATAATAGGAAGTGGCATCATTTATTTTGCTTTTGGCATGATGGAAAAGTTGAATATGAAAATTACAGTGGTCGATGAAAATTTTAACATTCTGGATATATATGAATACTATTCAAATGAATATACTGCATCTGTAGAAATTATAAATAAAGATAGTTATTATGGCCTGATTTCAGTAATTAATAAACTAGTTATCTGTGATTCTATGTATTATAATAATCACACTGAAATGCATTAAGTTATCTTATCATATTTTTACAAAGATGGTCTGCTTACATGCTACTTTTGCAATGTTTGTTACATAAATGTTTTACTTTAAAACATTGTGATTGTTTTTGATTTTGTATTGGATTGATAAGACTATAAAGTTGTTTCAATTTTGTTTTATAAATATTTGCTTGTGCATTGCAAAGGATAATTTACACAATAACGTTTGTTTTTTTGCAAAAATTTTAAACTAGAAACGTTGATTATATTTTCTTATGTAAAGCATATTGCATCAATCTTATATAGATTCTTGTCTATTGTACAGAATTGCACATTATATACAAGGTAACAGTGAAAGTACATTTAAGTAATAATTTATGTATTACGTAATCTTTTTTTTGCCCTTGTACGTCTTGGAAATGTTTTATTATCTGCAAAAAAGTATGTAAAAACAGAATAAATTTTTACGGTAGCCATAAGCTCTGTCTTGCCAAGTTTTTTAAAACTTCAGCCCTAAATAAAATTTGTGTTTTTAAAACTTAATATTTGTGTTTTTTTTTGTGCATTGTTTTTACTTGTCATGCCATAATTTTTCGTTCTTTAATTAATATCTACAACAAAAAAAATTTAGAAATAACAATAAAAATGTTTGAAAATACTGCGCAGCATTATATTTTATGCGCTTTATTTTTGAAATATAAGTTTTAATTTTAAATTTTTGCGTTTTTTTTTAAAATTTGTTTTTAATGCGGGCGTCTTATTTTCGACGGAAGACAGTAGATTTCTCGCTTAATACAAACAACACAAATTATTCATTGTTTTATCGATTTCATATCATAAATAGAGCTGAAAAATATAATTATAACGTTATGTTTTTTTTTTTTTAGAAAAAACAACAAACTACGTGAATTTTTCTATATTATTTAAATAAATTTCTTATACTGTTTGATTGTATTTTGGAAATATATCTCATACTGTAAAAAAATTTTAAAGTTTAAAATAGGTATAAAACGCGTACACATGTTAATTAAAAAATATTCTTCGTAGCTAAAAATCAATCATAACTTTTTAGTTTTTTTGTTATTTTGTCTGCACGGGAATCAATAACTTTGTATTAAAGAAGGAGTTTTTTACAAGCACACCCGTACAAAAAAATTCAAAAACAGTCAGAAAATTTTTTTAAATATAGAATAAAACAAGGAATCAATGGTAATATATTTTTTAAGACGCAAAATTGTTATAAACAATGTTGATGACACTTAAAACATAGATTTTTTTTATTCCGATATTTTGCAGCTAAAAATTTACTTACTTGACAAAAAAATACTTATTTATTGTTTTGATATAGTCAGTAACATGAACTGGACGCAATCTGTATCTGCTTTAAGCAAAGGTTTTATAAAATATGTTGATGTCACAAAAGATGTAAATTCAAGGCATTTTCAGAATTTCCACTGTAGTGATAAACTGCTTTGACTAAGGGAACCCAAAATCACTATAGTGAATTTGTTTTTGTGTTTGTAAAAAATTTTTTCTACTATGGCGAGTTACACTATAGTGATTTTTTACTATAGTGAATTTATTTTATGCTTAAATATCACAAAATTTTGCCTACTATAATGAATTATTTTTTCACACGGAGAGAAAATGTCCCTAAAATTATAAAAGTTTTTACTATAGTGGATTTTAGCTAAAGTAAAAAAAATGCATAATAGAAAAACAAACTTTTTGAAAAATTACGTCTTTGAAAATCGCTAAAGTGATTTACTAAATTAAAAAAAACTAGACACGCCTTTTATGTTCTACAGTATTTAAAGGCTAAAAAATAAATTTAATAAACAAAAAATATCTAATAAATAAATAAAAAAGCAAAAAACACAAATTTAACTTTTTTTCTTTTTTTTATGCCTCTTGTGCTTTCCTTTTGTTGATAAAATTATTTTTATAAGACTTTTTTACTATACTTTTAGCTCTAAAATATATCGGCCTAACAAAACTTTACTTTAAATTTATTTATAAAGTAATCAAAAAGACCTAAAAACGAACTCCTTTCTGTCTGTTGATTTCCTTCTAAAAAATTTTTGTAGTGAGTCTTATTGTAAAAATAATGTCATGTGTATCTTTTAGCAATTTTATTTTAGAAAAATGTTCGTACCTCTTTTTTTTATGCAACAAGATTAGCAAAAAAAAATTTTTACGGACGCACGTGTACAGAACTTGCCGATTTGCTCGTGCAGGGACTATTTAACTGTAGATATTCAGTTCACATATGTACCAACGTTCAAAAAAATATGCAATAAATCACAGTTTAGATGTATAGACGGCTGAAATTCGCTTAAAGTGACATACAACCAAAGTAAATCACAAAAAATATACTATAACAAAAACCTTTTATAAGCTTTATTTTTTTTATTGTTATAAGTTACACCTTTTCAGTTAATTCTTGTTATTTCTGCTTATTAATTTTTGGCATGGTTTTTATATGAGATGCAATTGAACATTACACTATATTAAAATGTTTTCAGTATGTAAATTTATTCAAAAGCTTTTTCTGTAAATTAGGAGATAGGAAGATTATTTCTTTCTTGCTGTAAATTAGGTATGCAACAGTGAAATAGATGAAAAAAAAGAAAAAAAATATCTAGCATTTGATTTCTTTTTCGCGATAAATTTCTTACGTTTAACGCGCTCTAATACATTTCTCATATTCTTCAATGTATCCAAGGGGCTATGGTTACAAAGTTCTTGCTCAGAAATATACACCCTAATATCCCGATGTAAAACCGCGACTAAAAAAAGCCTACCCCCGGATCCCGTAATGCATTCTCGGGACAAAGCAATAGACCATTCCAGTATATATTTGTATGTTTAGTAACTAAAGCTTAGTTGTGAGATCAGTAAATCAAAAGTTCTAATATTCTAATTTACTGGCCGGAATTATTACTCAATTATAGAAAAACACAACAAACAAAAAAAAACATCGCATTGCATGTTATTATTGGCTTTGCCGTTATTTTACAACAATGTTGTTTTGGCATTCTGTATGGTTATAACTGATATAAAAAAAATTAAAAAAATATACAAAATATATACGGTGAGAGCACGTGCTATTTTTTTCTAATGCGTATAGTAATTGTTTTATATCAGTAAGTTATCATCATTTAGGTAAAACAAACAAAAATACTAATGTTTAATAAAAATGAAAATACTGGTTTGTGTTGTTATGATTTTGTGTTACAAATATACGATTCGCGCGTAAAATTTTTTCTTCAGAAATAGTCTATTTATGAGCTACATAACATTATAGAGTTTTTGTTTTTTTTTTGCCTCGCAAGTTTATTCCTATTATGTAAAAGCACTTAATCCACGGAAGTAGAGTTTAATTACAATTTTAGATGTTAGTGCTTGTCTTTTGTATATTCCTATTAACGAATTTGTCATACGCTCACTAGTTTTTTGTCAAATATTGTATGCAAACATACGAAAAAAATCAATTCTGCAATACAAAAAGTATTCTTTCCTTTATAAATATGACTGTGGTAATTGCGTATAAATTACAAGTTTGTGTTTATTTAAAAACAATATCTGTTAAATATGTGCGGCTGTTTATGTCTTACATGCGTAATAAAAAACACATGCGCGTAAATTTTGTGTAATCGGCGTTATTTCATATCCTTATAGTATAAACAACCAAAATATTGCCGCGCGGCATAGTTTTTCTTTTACGATTAAATACGCACGTTCCGTATTTTTTTTTAACGTAAACGATTACGCGTATTTGTTTTTGCTTTTTCAATTTTACGGTTTTTTTTGCAAAAACTAAAAACCTACAATACTGCCGTATTATGTCAAATGTAGCAAAAATTGTAGTTTCTATATATTTTTTTGTACAGTAAAAGCAAAAAAAAAAAATTAACAAGCTGATCTGGTTTATAGTACTGCAGGTAAAATGCATCTTTATAATACACAGTACAAAAACAACACATTTGATCTTATAAGATGATATTTCAAGTATGCCAATACTTATAAAAACTGTATGTTAAATTGTAGCTATACATTATTAATACAAGCACATAGCGATACTAAAAATCGAATTAATATAAGACATGCAAAATGTATTTTACAGTCATTCCCGGCATTCCAGAATCAGAGTCCTTACTTGGTACGTCGATTTTTTGTTACATAACATTTGATTAAAATAGTTCCATTGTTTCAAGTAGAGTGAACCCGACCGTTGACAAAGGGGTTCTTCTGTTTTTCGACACACAAAAATACAGCAGAAAAACATCCTGAATTTCTGAAATATATACTTTTATACAAAAGTCTAATATGTACTGTTCTTTTGACTGTTAGCCAACAAAAAATGCAAGTTAAAACGTCACATAAAATAAAAATGTTTTGTGAATAACAATTTGCTGTTACAAAAAACCCTAGTTACATGTATGTTTACACAATTTGTATATGAAGTTTTTAATATCGTCAAACTTGTCCTGACACTTAAAATCGCGCGACTTTAAGCAAAATTCCTTTGTATGCTTTTGCTGACCTGATCTATAGTATTTATATATGTATATGACTTACGAAATAAATGATCTATTAAGCACGATTGTACCCATTGCTAGGCTATAAAGTCGATAAGCACGCGTCAATCTGCAACGCGGAATACAATGACTGCATATAACAACAAGAGTTTGCACCCACATTCCACCTTCGCAAAATAACTGGAGGTCATACATAATTGCTTCGTAAATATACAAGAACTAGTCTGCACCTTAGAAATTATAAGCACACAAATCTATTGCATATTGTATGAACAAACTATCAATTCGCTGTATCTATTGAGTTTATATGTTTTAACTGCTTACTTTGTATTCAAATATGTATTTGCACTAATATACTAAAAAATACTATATGCATTTCAATGTTTTAACTATAGTAAATATATGTTTCATATATGTTAAATTTCACTTTATATAAAATACCATTACTATATTGAAAAAATAATACATGTACTTTTAAAACATTATATTTTTTATACACCTTTAAACGGAAAACTTACCACAAAGATTTATAAATTTTAATGTCATTTTTTATTGTCTATAAACACAAAATTAGTGCAAAAAAACGTATTCGAATAGAACCGAAGACTACAAATATACAAGAGGAAATGATACAAACAATTGCCGCAACAACAAAAAATGCTTGCGAATGCATTGATGCGTTGTTGGCACCTATCACAACATATATACAGACCACAAAAAAAAAGTACGTTTTAATCTTGTATATCGGGCATAGCTGTTCCTTTAAAAGAATAAACAAAAATATTTTAGTTGTTTAAGTCTCACATACATATACAAAATAATGCAATGTAGACCATTTTTGCAGGATTGCAGTTCAAGATATTTAAATGCCCAATCAAGAAAATCTTACAAGCCTGAACAAAAATTTTGGTAGAAAATGTACAAAAGCAGGCAATTTCTTGACCTTAGACGAGTAACACAAATAATAAATTACCCCGCAAGAAGTTTTCTGGTTTGAAGTAGACTACAATAGTATTTTAATGGCTTTTATATCGTTTAACGATACTAACTGCAAATACAAGAGCAACTATTTTGATATGGATGATTTAGTCGGCAATAGTTTTGAAGAAAAACAAAAAACAAGCAAAAGATCGTCAAATCATACCAATCCCATACTATGCTGTACAGGAAACCGTTTACGGCAGATTTTACCACTTATAAGACAACACGATACATGCACCATTAAAAAATTGACGGCGTTCAAAGCTTAATAGAATTAGAGAACTATTTGAAAATGACTTTATATTAGTGAAAGCGTATTCAAATGACTTACCTGCGGTTGCAATTTTGATGCAGTACATAAAAATGTATCAATTATTTACGCGATCTGACGATTTGCATAACTAAAAAATCAACACATCAATCGATTTTGTTTTTTTTTTCAATCATAGATCTTTTCTACTTCTATTTATACAATTCACTTTTTGCAATATTACTTATATGTTTTGTACTTCATAATTTTATTTTTTTTTCTTTGTCCTTTCTTTCTCTTTTTATAAATCCAGCAAGATAATGCTGTCATCTGCAAGTCATCTAACGATGCATCATTTTTTTTTTCAATTTATGTCCTGCGGTTTTTTTTACTAAACTATGTAGTATACTCTATAGTATCTAATCTTCTCTTTTACATCCAATCTGTAACTAACGGTGTTTCTTTGTATTCTACCCACAGCCTATAAACTCTGTTTCTTTTCTATAATTGTTGTAAAAAAATTCTCGTGTTGACGTCGTTTTTTAGCAAAAGCGTTCTTTGCCCTTTATCAGTTTCACCTTTGTTTACGGAATACAAGTTATGTTATGTATTCTTGCATGTACTTTAGAGGATTCCACTTTGTTCCTTTTGTAGTTTTGTCGTTCTTACCCTTCACTCTGTTGGTGGCCGACAGCATTTTAAAATTTTCCAATTCAATGCTTACTATGTTCAAGATATATAAGCTTTGCTGTATTGACTTTTTCCCATGTATTTTTGTCTTCCAAAAGTGTAAAATAGAAAGTAAAAAAAAAAAAAACTCGAGATGGATATTTATGAAACAATTTTTGTGTAAGTAATCGATTTACATATAGTAAAATCTGTTAAAACTTTAAATTAATTTTATATTTTAAATCTTTACCATGGTAACACGAAAATATTCTTTAATTGCGGTATATACTCAAAAATAACAAAAAAACAAATGCTAATATTTTTTAAACTTTACGAGGTTTTAAAAAATGTTTTTTGGGGTGGAAAATTTTGGCATTTTATAGTTTTATTATTACAGTAAAAAAATAGGATATTCAATATGTTGACAGTAAATATAGCATAACAACTGGATTTAAAATTAACAAATTTAATACAGCGATTTACGTTAATAAAAAATTTTTAGCAACCTACTAATCTGATTGTTGAAATAGTTTGTGTGCAAAACACAATTTTGGCGATAAACAAACAATACTGTTTTACTACAGCATTTTATGTATTTTTATTATAATAAACAAGTCTTCTATAAAAATAAAAAGTGCATAGTAATTCTTTAAATAAAAAAACGACGTTTTTATACATTGTATTTACTTTGATATAACAAACATTTTCTTTAAAATTGCCTAACATGTATTTTTTTTTAAATGTATTATTTTCCTTTTTTCTTATAAGTAATACCCTTGGTAATGTCAAAAAGAACACATCAATTGTTGAAAACTTGCATTAAAAAATACCCAACGTAAAAAAATAGTCGCAAAAAAAAACAGTATTCTGGCGAGCATACATCAAAAAAAGGTTCAGTATGTATCCTGGTATTCCGCTACAAGTGTACAATGAAATGTTCGGTCTTGTTTGAATCAATAAAAAATAGAATACATGCGACAAACAATCCATATTAATTTTTCATGCGTTTTAATATATGCAAAAAGAAATAAAAGAAATCCAAGGCCTCTAGGATCCAGATCCGTACTAACAGAAAGACGCAACATGCAGTTTACATAGTACTTAAAAACATGCTTCTAAAATTACAATTTATTCGCGTTTTTCTCAATGCAAAAACTGGTCTATTGTGCATACAAAATGATGCTGTCTTAAAAGAAACATAAAAAATAAGCTGGTGTGGAATAGAAAAATTTCAGGTGAAATAAAATCTGACATGCAGAAAAAAGGATTAAAATGAACAAATTTGCTTTTATTCTTTCTGAATTTTTGTCTGAAGTCCAAGCACATTTCGAAGAACTGTAAGTATTTGTAATATGAACGCGAATTAAATTGCTGTTAAATATGAAACAGCGCAAAAAGAGCAAGTAATTCTTTAAAACGAAAAATGTGTAGTTATAATATATTGGTAAGATAAAAAAAGTGTCTCCATGTAGCTAAATGTGTCTTCATTAGGCGTGTCATATATTTTAAATATATAAACTATAACATTTATATAAAAAAGTTGTATATATATACTAATATACTATATATATATAATTTTGGATTTTTATATTTAATCAAAAAATCTTTTATTACTCTGATTAAAAATGTTTTTTGTTTTTTTTTGATTTTAGACAATATTTTTGCAAAGTTTCAGACTGTAGTACTGTTAATAAAATCTTGTATATAGTAAACTTGTTAGTTATATACAATTTCTTATGCGGCTTAATTTTACAAAAATTTTACATAGTAAATTGTTGTCTATATATAAAACAAAAAAAAGCGTTTAAAATTTTGAAAAGTATCTGAAAAAATTAAAAAATGCAAAAACATACAGCATGCAATATGCAGAATAAACAATGAGTACTATTTCTAATTAACAGGTATTAACTTTTTGACAAAAATATTTTTTATATAATAACATATGGGAAAGACTATATGCGACACTAAATACTTGTTAGTCGTTGTTCAAAATACCATAGCTTACAAAAAAACGACGGCTATAGTTATATAGAAACAAATCTATTCGGTACGTACATGATTGCATATATGCGCGATAAATGTAAATTTAGGGGCCATTTGGAAAATTTTCCAATGGGATTTTTCATTATTTTTTTCCAATGAAAAAAAATTTCCAAGGTAGCTTACCTTGGAAATTTTGTATTCCAATGGAAAAAAATTTTTCCATAGGAAAATCAATATTTGACACGTAAAAAAATTCCAATGGAATTATTTTTTCCAATGGAATTTTTTACTCTTAATTTGGCCTAAAAAATTCCAATGAAAAATTTTCCGAATGGCCCTTCAATATTGGAAATCCATTATTGTAAGGGATTTTAACATGTTTTCCTATTGGAACATACATACTTGGGGTAAAGGCAAACTTGTTTGTGCTATGTCGTGGCCAGGCTTACTTCGTTTATATATACTTTAGCGCTGACTTTACGCCAGATTGCATACAGCAAACTACGGAGCTTAATAGTAATTTGCAAGATATTTAAGCGTAAATGACAACAACTCCACAGCCGGCAAACGTTAGTTGAACGTGCCGTTGTGCAAAAAATTGATATGAATAAGGTGCACAATAAAAAATAAAAATAGTCAATATGCTCTTGGCAGTACTAAGAAATATACGTATTAGAAATTCCTTGAAACATAAATAGAATAAATATAAATACGCCGTAAAAAACAATACATCAATAAATTCGGGCTCTGTAGACAAAATTTTGGTGCAAGATACAAAAAACTAGCATAAAAACATAAACCAGATGAGCAAGATACTTTATAAAGAGCAATTTTAAATTTAAAAACGCATTCATTACATATAAAAATGTTTTGTAATTTTTTTTTACTTTTTTACGCCTTTTTTTGTAAACGAAATCAAGTTTCGACCGTTTTCTTAGTACACCGTTGTATCTTAAAAAAACAAATACTGTGTTTTGGTATGTGTTTTTTTTTTGCAAAAAAAAGTCTTTAATTCTATCTACTTCTTTTTTACGCAAGGGTTCGGATCCGTCGCGTTAAAAAGAAATCTAGTATAAAATTTCATAACAACTTTGCAGGGTTGGATAGATTTGTTTTTTTTTGCAAAAGCTATCGTTGGTACAAACAATAAAAGAAAAAAATATCAAAATGTTATATAATCTACGAACACAATAACAGGTATCTTACTGCGTATAAGATGTGACCACTGCTAGCATGTCATTACCGTGGGCGATATTTTCGTTAATAAATTCTGTAATTGATATTTTGGAATATAGGTTCAACAGAAAAAACAAGTCTGAAGTACATTTGTACAGCCAAAAAAGTATTTCTGCATTATATACATTAGCCATTAACGTAAAACCCACTGCAAAAAATTCTAAGAGTAAGGAAGCAGTAAAAAAAAAAGTAAATATTTTTTAGAAAAAAAAAATTGCATAAAAATGAAATTACGCTTTATATGCCTAGAATAATAGGTAAAAAATAGCGTCTGTGATTGTTTTTTTTTTCTTATACCTGCGATCGGGTTTTTTTTTCTCAATATTTTATATTGTAAAACCTGATTCTAATCCCAATGATGTTGCAATATATTTTGCAAAAAAATTGGTTTTGAAACACATATTTTGTTTAGTTATTATCGTGTACCTCGTTTTGCTTATTCAACTCACAAGAACGTGTTTTCTCAATATTTTTGTATAAAATCGTTAAATCTTGTTGAAAATAGTGTGCCACTAGTGTTTTGCATTATATATTTGCTTGTTTGTATTCCAGTTGCAACCCCTTTGAGTAGCAGTTAACTCTTGTCCTCTTAGATACTTGCCTAACAAAATTTAAAATACGCAGTCATAAAATACAGTCATTTCAAACACTAAATATATGATTTGATATGTTGTTTCTGTGCTTGCGACTATAAGCGAAACAAAAACGTAATCATTGAAAAAACAATACATATATTATAAATTTTAAGTTTGCGGTTATTGGTTACGTCAATTGTATTTATTTTTTAAAATAGGATTCTAAATATACTAAAGTGAAAATAAAACATAATAGGCTTTTAAGCAGAGTGTATGGCAAACGTACAACTTTACTCAATATTTAAACTCCTTTTATTATTAAATATTCCTTTAGTTATAAACCAGTGCTGTCTATTGGGTAAACAGCCTAGGGCGCACATTAGTGAGCATAAAAAACTGAGTTTTCGTATGGGATAAGGTGTGCCGGATGGCAACGACAGGCGAGGCAACCGAAATTGCCCCGCGTAAACTTCCCCAAACGAAAAAAGCACCGAACCGAAATGCCGTAAAACAAATACTGTAAATACTTGGAATAAAAGCGGATTTGTCACCCGGTGTCAAAAAAATACCGTTAGGCGTAAATTCATTTGAAAAAATGTTTTTCCTAACAACTATATTAAAAAAAAATAATATAATGAGAACAAGAACAGAAAACCTACTAAATTGCCAGGTTGGCATATATATAAGTACAGCTGTGGGGTAGGGTTGGGTAAAAAAAAAGATAAAGCTAAAGGTTTGTGGACAGGTCGAGTCAGGTTAGTAAAAAAGGTAAAGACAATGCAGACAAGTATGCATCGCAAAGTTGCTAGTTTTCGGTTCTAATTTATTTTATGTTTGAAATTGCTAGAAGTTTTTTGTGTTGGATGAGGCGGGCTTAGCTCCTAACTTCTTTTTGGAAACCATTTTAAAACTTGATTCTTTTTTACATGCATGTCATTATATACATAATATTTAATACGGTCCAATTATGACATTAGTAATTTCTCATATCTATAACATATATAATCTAAAATTAATCCCAAACAAGATATATCACATAAAATGCGCAAAAAGGCTTTATATTAAATTTTCAGGGTATATTTGTGCTTACTTCGCGGATTTTTTTCGGTTGCAACCCTCAAAATCGTTTATAAGCTATTATTTACTTTATATTTGGTTTTGCATCAGCTTAGTGAAATCAGGCCCAGGAACCTGCCATTTAAGTCTTGCACGCCCAACATTTTTAACAGATTCGTATAATTAAACGCGTATTGAAGACATTTTCGGCACAATTCTGTTTTTTTCCTGTTAACGAATTCAAGTTTAGCTTTTTGGTTCGTGGCATTTTAGTCCGGAACGATAAAGTTTGAGGCCATGTTGGTGTGGGACAATTTATCCGGGCAATTTGGCACGAAAAAATTTAGGCGAAATATTTCGTAGCTATACTAAAGCAGATTAATAGCCCGCAGGAATATAAAAAAAATTCATAAATATTGGTGAATGCACAGCTCAGCCTAACCATGCTCGTAAAATATCCTAGGGTTGATAACCCACGGCCACAGCTGTCCTGCAATTTTATCCGCTAAACCCCATCGAGGATCCCCGAAGTAAAAAAAGTTTTCTTAGGCGCTTTTGTAAAACATAAACTATCTTTATGTCAAAGTTATAATGGAGAAAAATACAAAAATAGCCGGTATATTTTTTACTCCTAAACGAACAATTAAAAGTATATGTGTTTGCAAAAATGGTTCAAAGATCCATAGTAATATTACAAATAAACTTATCTAGCAGAATATGAAAGTGTTTAGTCGTAGTTAACAAAACACAGATCGATACGCATAAATGCAAATATGTAGTTTTAAACATATTTTCCCGTATAATTTTTGGGTATACTTAACTGTTTCTAGAAAGAAGGCATCTTTAAAAGATTGTTTTGTTTGTTTACTAACGCCCAATGCAGCAAAGATTTTCTTATCTATTTGCCGTAATCTTTACAACTTTTAGAATTCTCAAAAAATGTAAAAGTTGTATTATGTATAAAAAGCGAATATTTTAATACTTCTTAAAGTTGTTTAATGCACATTTTAGTGAAAAAAGTATATTTGTAGTATTTTTAATTTGTGTAAAGAAAACATCGCAAACTTGCAGTTAAGCAAACGCGAAAGCAAAAGCAAAATGCAATAAACAATATGTTAAGAGCATAATACTATTTTACAAAAAGTTTAACGAGAAGATATATATTTATAACTGCCAATTAAAAAATTCTGTATAAGATTGACCGTATAAGAATTAAAATTCCAATTTGTTAAGATGTATGATTGGTTCGAAGTGATAAAGTTAGAAAAAGTAAAATAGTGTAAAATCTTTGCTTCAACAACAATTTAGAGACTGCTTTAAGCTACGCATTTTGTCGCAAAACAACGATTGTAAAATGCGCAAATTTTTCGTTTAAGTAGATTTGCCTTAAGTGACTTGTGTTTATTAAAACGACTTAACTTCCGTTGTAAGACTTTTTTTCCACTGCATAAAAAATTTTCCAAGGTAAATAATTTCTACGCTTTTATGCTGCTAGTATGCTTTCTTGTGCAAAACAAATACAAAACTTTCAGTTAACATAATTCTTTTGGTTTCTTTCTGTAAAAAATTTAAAAAATTTTATTTTATAAATTACAGTTTGCTAAAATTACTTCGATCTTTCTAGGTAAGGTCTTATATACAGGCAAAACAATACGAGCAAAGAGTCTGCGTAAAATTTGTAGTTAGTGCAAAGTTTACCGATTCTTTATAACTTTAAACAAGTTTTTGTTTCGATGTTTGTTTTTGTATACAAAGGGCATTTACATTTTTCTTGACAGACAAAAAAATAGGACGTTTTTTGTCGTGTTTTGCGTAAACTTATCTTCGTTTTTATCATTAAAGATTTTTCTATTTTGCTTTACGAAAAAAATAGTAAAAAGCCCTGGTAAAATGTCTTCTAGCGCGACAAAAACGTAGATATACTAGCAGCGCACTTACACATTGCGACCTATGTAACTAAATACAGCTTTAAAATTTTTATATACATGTTTTTGCATTTTAATACAATAATGTATATAATAAAGTTTTTTAATATGGTTTACAATCTACAAAAAGCCAAGTTTTTATAACAAAGTTTTTTGCCTACACCAATAAAAAATAGCACAGGGTCTATATTTTACTTTAGAATTTTTAGAACCTGGATAATTTTTTATACTTGTGAGATTTTCGGAAACATGACAACATGACTATTGCTAAAAAAAGCAGATAGTACAAACATTGTCGTACACATACAGACGCAATGCTGTATAAGTATATTTTGACCTAATTTGACGGGCCTTTTTTTTGCAAAAAGAAGATAAAGTATACTTCCAGGGACGGGTTTACACTATAGGGGGCCCGGGGCTCTTTTTTATGGGGCCTTTCTTTAAGAAATTTTATGCAGAAAGACAGTACTAAAGATCCCAAAATTTTTGTAATATGTGTTGCTGTTATAACGTTTGCTGTTCAAGCTATGTTTAATCAACTGAAAAATTGTATTTTTTTATCCGTAGAAATGAACTTTACTTGCAAATTAAAGCATACGAATACTAAAAACAAATCAGAAATTCTAGACACGGGTAGTAAGTACGCATATTTAAAAAACTATACTTCTTTTTGCTTTTCGTAGTAAACACCTGTAAAATCATTTCGTACATTGGTAATATTACTCCAGATCTAGTCATAATTCGTTTTTATATAGTTTTAATGCTGCAATATTTATTTTTAAATTTTATAATATGTGTTTGATGAATGTTTTCTATAAAATGACACATTAAAATGCTTTGGTACCACATTTTGCATTTCATCAGCACGCAACCCCTTATTATAATCGGTGTAAATGCCTCTAACGCATAACTACTTTACAAGTTACAAGAAAGTAGAAATATGTAATAAACATTTTTTAAACAGCTTTAGGTACCCTAAGACTCCATACCAAGTTTTTGATGAACAAACACATACATTTTAGAAAAATACTAGGAATTTAGGCGTAATTAAAAAATTATA
>JAQFYM010004258.1:0-16028 GCA_034694785.1 Agrenia bidenticulata | reverse complement strand
TTCGGCTCCAAAAAAATTTGCCTACCAGAAAATCAAAAATTTGTCTAATGAGTATTTTGCCACAGCGACAGGGAATCGTTTTCAATCCACGACAGGAGCCCTTGACTCTTAGTTTCAGCGGGCTCGGAGCGGGTAGAGATGTGAGTTGTACTTTGTTACGTATAGTTTTTGCATTGTGGGTTTTGCGGCAGTGGGGGTCTGGTCTGGTCTGGTTATTAATGGAAGATGAAGGGAGGTTGTTGTCTTAAAATTTGAATCGAATACAAAGGTGAAGGGTGGCTAAATAGGGCTGAGTGACGGAGTCAACTGAGCCATGTAACCTAGATAGGGTATGTGAGGACGTGACAAACCACCCGGGTGGTTATCTACTACCCGACAGTCTTCCGGATTTCTTATGCCTCCTATACACGCACTCCATATGTTCCCTATCTCCCGGTGTGTCAACTCTATTTCCTAATGAATGAACCTGTGGTTCTCGACTTGTGCTTGCAAAAGGGGGGAGTCATCCATTTGAAACGGTGTGCAAAGAAGCGGGTAGTGTGCTAAATAAATAAGGCCTGCGGTCTGCACGTACCCTTTGATTTGCTGGAGAGCGAGACTGAGATTGTGTGCTTTGTCAGTTGCACACGTGTGAATACTTTCAGGCACACGGCCTCTCAGTGTGAAGAGACAGAGTTGATGAAATTTAGTAACCACAAGTCATTATATTATCCTGACATGGTCTCGACGACGTCGACGTCCTTGTCTATGTCTTAGAGCCCCAGGCCCCTCTGTTTCCAGCCCAGGGGGCATATTTAGATCCTTGTACATGTTGTGTCCCTTTGTGTAATCCTTCCGACTGTTGTTTGTGATGCAGGAGGTCAGGAGATGGGGACCAGTGGGGGCGAAGTGGAGGATGACGGGAATGTGGTGGAGTTTGAAGGGATAATCTACGGCCTCCCGGCTGCAGCTCCAGGGTCACAATTCGTCCTCCGAGCTCACGTCTATGCTCGAACATCGGAGCAAGTGCCCGAGGGGGGTGTCTACCAAGACGAGGGGACCCTTCAAGGGAAGATTGTGAAAAGGCGGCCGAACGGACTCAAGTATCTCAAGTCCCATTTGAGCAAGAACGGGGAGGAGATGAATGACGACCATGTTGACGGCAAGATCTCCATCATGCCCAAGGATGATGGTGACGACTATGACCGTGGGGGGATGAGGGGTCGTCGGAGGTCGAAACGAAGTGTATTTCCCTCGAGTCTGTTTGTGAGTCGAGGTGGTGGGGGTAGTTTAGTAAAATCCAAGAGACAAAGTGCCAGTGACAAGTCTTCTCATCGACGGATGTGGAATTCTAATCACGTGAATAATAAGTTGGAGAAGCGCAGCCTGCGGCTCCTTCCTCGGCACCGATTCCTAAGGGAGGGTGAGAGTTCGTATTCAAAGTCCAGACGGGTCCCTCGAGCAGGGGCGGAGGGGCGGGGTGGGAAATAACCCTTTTGGAAGTGGCAGGTATGATAGAAGAGAGGATTTACTATTCGTTCACACTATAGATGACGTACAAGAGGATATTTGGGGAATATATTTGATTTGGAATATAAGAAATATATATCCGTCTCTCTATAAATTAACATATTCAATAATAATAAATTATATCCACTCCTTTTGTGGACATGGAGTTGTTTTAGAGAAAAAAAGTTGTCAAAAAATATATTCAACACCACCGGCTTTTCCATACATCTCCTACTATTTCATATCCATCTGTGTAGCTAGTCATTTAGCACTTACTGTCTACTATAGTAAAAGAATATCGCTTTCATTGTTGTTATCATTAATCGTCTATTCATTAATTAATTAGTTGCAGTTGGTAGGAGACGACTTCTAAATCCACTTGTTACATTTATTCTCCAGTTTAATAGGATTTTAATAGCTTAGATTACATTTAACAGAGTCCCTTAACCGACACTTAGGACATCCTCATTGTTATAGTTATGTTCTAAGGTCATATCAGTATGACCATGGGTCATCAGTGTTGTACTAAAAATTATGTTCAGACAGACCGATAGATGCTATTATATCGAAGGAGACGAGGAACGTCTCAATGTCTGGATTTTGCTTGTAATTAGAAATTATAATAACTCCAAAAATTAAATGTGTATCCTTTAATTATCTTTACACTAGTTTCCTATAGTCTCTTGCATAAGGACAATGATGTAACTTTCAAGAAATTAATATATTTTAAACTTGATTGTCCTCCAAAAAAAAGAACATGGCAAGCTCCTCATGATCAAGCTCCTCCCCTCCTTATCCTCCAACATAAAAGTCAACTCAACCCTGGAGGATCAAGATTGGAAGCCATACCGATCCCTTATAATAAGTGTAAGATTCAAAGCCCCTCTGGCCGGGCCCAGACTATCCTTCTAAATAATTGGGAGAGTGCGTGACGTCAAAGGCGAACTGATCTTGTTCACGGGGTCGTATCAAGTGTTGTTGGTACTAAATTATTTGAAAATAACACAAGGGAGCCTGTGCACACATTGTATGTAACTATGTATGATATACTACACTCTATACCTATAGGATATTTATAAATATACATCCTATTATATACCTCCTCTATATGATTCCTTTGAAACGGTCGGTGTACACATAATTAAGCCCTTCCTATATCTTATACAATATTGAGAAAAAAAACCATCAACTCTTATCGTTGTTAAAACTTGTAAATTATTTCAAGCCATGTTACTGTCCAGTTTCCTGGGACTCTTCCACTTCCTTCTCCAAGAAAAATAGCTGACATGGCCTATTCACGGGGAAAAAAAGTGATGTTGAATGATAAGTCATTGATTTAGCATTACTTTAATTGTTTTAGAAACCATGACTAGCGAATGGTCCATGCCAATTTTTTTTCTTCGGAGAAGGGACAAGCAGAGTCAAAGGAAACGACACAGTACCTAAGCATAAATAACGTACTATATGGTATAAATAATATTTCTAAAAAATAATGCAACTCCCTAGAGCTACTGAACAATCGGGTATACTTTTAAAAAAATAAGAAGAATATAACTGAATTGTCTAATAATAATCCCTGGTTTTAAATTTAATTTCTGACCCCACGGGCTCCAATGCTTACACCCCCTCCTCTGTATTTAGACTAGAGAGAGAGATGACACGAGAAATAAAGTGAAACTATTTACGTGGTTTTTTATCCCGTGCAACTTGGAGTGTATGAAAATTTAATTTAATTCATTAATTAGCCATTCTCCACGTAATTAGCTGAGCATCCCGGCTTTGTGCACACACTCCACCCTTTTATCCATCCCCGAGTCCACCTGCCCTAATTGCCACCTTTCTCTAGAAAAGCGGGTAGACAAGCGGGCTGTACAAGTTAAAAGGCTTATTAATGAGGCTATTCAGAGTTTGGGACGCTTAGCCACTCTGGGGTGTGGGCAAGTATGAGATTTGTCACCATTTCCAAGGACTGGTGGTGGCTCTCTCACCAGAGTCAACTCATCATTTTACCATTACAAGTATTGCAACAAGAGATGGGTGTTATCGGGATATGATGTAGGCAGAGTGGGATATAATAAGCCCCTACCACCGACCACCGGGTAATCCTAATAAGCTCCTGACCACGTATCCAGACTACCTTCATTGATCTATGAAATCATTCCACAGACGCTTCCCTCTCTTTTTAGCTACCACGGCCTTGGGTCTAATAATTCCCAGGGCTTTTCTATAGATTTTTTTTTAACGAGAGAGATGAGAAGATTATTAGGAATTTGATTGAAGCTCCTACTTCAACTCCAGCCCCTACTTTTACTTCAATAATCCTCAGAAAAGTAATGAGTATGGACTTGGCTTAATTTAGGCGATGAATATCCCTCGGAGCTGAATATAAAAATGGAGAAGGTGGACTGAGAATATTTTGGAGGGGTACTAACCTAGATTCGTACTTTTGAAGAGATGCTGGTCGTTGGTAACCCTGTGGTTGTGGTGGTTACCCCAGAACTCGGGAACAGGTATTTTGGGCTTTCAAAAAATAATACGAAATAATATAAAAGGAATTGAAATCACAAGCTTTGCCAAGTGCATCTTCTTGTTCATGTGTTCATTCTAGTTTGAAATGCTAATGGATTTGGGAATGAGGTGGAATGAATATGCGGGTCCTCATAATCAGGCCACAAGGGTCAGCTCGTTCTAAACAAAATTAAAACCACAACTCTGAGTAATTTTCCCATTATTTTTTTCGCAACCTCGGGGAGAATTGGTCAGGGGAGATTAACTAAACCTAATACGAAGGATCAAGGACCCACTTGACCGCTACCCGATGCCTTTATATTCACAAAACATCTGCATGATGACTCCGGCTCAAACTTGCCCAACCCGACTGACCAACTAAACCTCCCAGTTTCATTGACAGACAGGATGTGTCCCTTAGCTTCATTGACATCCACAACGCGTCCTTCTAGAGCCAGGAAGCGTTCTCCCAGCTTCATGGACAGCCTGGACGAGTCTCCAGCAGCCCGAATTCATTCACGACCCCTTCTTTGTAAAAGGTTCCTTTAGAATTTGAGTCGAGTCGACCTGGAACTCACTCCACTCGACTCATTGGAGCCCTGCCTCAATTCCAGCATTTCCAGCTCCTGAGGGATGCCCATCAGCCTCCTTAAGAATGGGACGAGACGGCGGAGGTGTGTGTGGAGGTAATCCCGTGTGCCAAATTGATAATTCTAACCCACCCTGATTCGAATTTGAGATGGATGCGGGTGTGTGGGGGGGGGGGAATGCTTCTTCGGAGTTTGTGGATGAGCCTTGGTGGGATATTTGTAAAGGGGGGATAAAAGAAGTTGGAATATGAAGAGATGGAAGAAAGGGATCCAATTTATTTACATTTGCATAGAAACAATAGGGACACTTGGGCAAGTGATTCTTTTCTCACTCTCTCTTCTCCCTTCTGTTCCTCCTGATTGGACAAATTTACATAAATATTTCAACCCACTTGGGCTACATTCTCCCAACTCTATCCCACCATACTCCAATCTCATGTCAGAGAAGAAGAAAAAAAAACTCAAACTCTTCTTATGGAACATCTTCTCAAAGACCAAAGGAAACTCGGGATGAAGACAGTCTCGTCCAAAATCACATGAGAGAAAAAAATATGATGATACCAGAGAGGCATACGTCTCATCTCTTTTCATATCATTCCAATCTGTCAGAAGACAAAGCCATGTCTTCAGTTCATTCATGAAAAAAAACTTTGAAAAAAAAATCATAATCCTACCATGTGGAGATGATGGTCGTGGGGAGTGGGGGTGATTGGAAATGTGTTAGGCAGGTTGTCATTTTTGGCTTGGCTACACCAAGGTGGAGAGGATTGCTGCAGTCACAATCACAAGCCGAAGTTACTGTATCACAACCTCTCTAATGTCTCTGGGTGGGGGTAGATAAGATAACGAACTTATCGCATGTGTGTTTGGGGGTGATTGGAAGTGCATTAGGGAGGTTGAGATACAGTGATTTTTGGCTTGTGTTTGTTACTACAAAAATATTGAGAGGAGTGCTGCAGTGACAATCAAAAGCCGAAAATCATGCACGGTATCGCAACCTCTCTAATGCCTCTGGGTGGGGGTGGATAGTAAAAAGGAACATGTTCGCAGTTGGATTTGACTTTGTGAAGGAGAGACCTCGAGCTGGAAGATCTTTGTAAGATGGTCGGGAAATCCAAGAATGAATACAAGATGAGATGATGATAAGCATCTCTCATGCTGATATGAGCAAGTGCACTACTCTGTGACTATTAGTCAGACTGTTAATTATAAATGTACAATCTCTGAATGAATTATATGATGGAGATGGAGTTGAACGGGGTGTTATCATCTTCATCATCATCACAAGACCACCACAACAATTCATAGCTACTCACCCCTGGAGAAAAACCAGTTTGGCCAAAAACACGCCTTCGTCATTATCAGTTTATTAAGACAATTTGCAAACAAAAATGGTTGGACGAGAAGGTTAGGATATGCCGACTAAACTAATGAGACTACCAAGCTAGAATAGGTATGACACAGGGATGCTCCCAGTGCTGAACTTGAGGGTGTTAATTAAGTAAGTGTGGTCACGCTCCGGTGGTCACCTCCACATCAGGCTGCTCAGAGACGGTGGGGACGGCTGTGGAGGAAGCTGCTTCAGCTGACCCTGCGGCTACCACTGGGGCTGCTGAGGTGAGGTCCAATGACTTGGCACTCGCTTCCGGCTCCGTCGACGAGGCAGAGACCAGCACTAAGGGCTCCTTGGTCGTCTTGAGTATAGCGATGGACTCCTTGGCCAGGTTGGCAAGGGCGTTGTGGTCCGGCTTCTTGTTTCCTGTGGCTGGGACACCACCACCGCCACTTTCGATCTTAACTCCCAACTCAGTCTCGAATCGCTCAATCTCGTCATCAGTGAAGGTTCCCTAGGGTACAAAGACTTTGGTCAGTAAGGACAAGAGAGGAACCTTGAGCTCATTAGCTGCAAGCCGAGAGACTTGTGACAAGTGTGTCTGGGAAAGTAGTGGGGGTCATAAAATGTGAATGAATTTAATTTGATTTTCCCAAACCTTTGCAAACTTCTTGACAGCATCGTCCCACTCTTTGGGGTAGCTCTCTTGGAAGAAGTTGATTAATTTCCCAGCCTGCTTCTTCTGGTCATCGTTACAGTTTCGACACTGAGTTCGGAGCCAGATGGGGATGTTCCGCTTCAAGTACTTGCCGATGGAGTCACAGGGCCCTTCGTAGATGACACATTTGAGCTGGAACTGTACAGCCTTGGCATTCTATAACAAAATAAAATGTATAAATAAAAACAGAGACTCCCACGAGCGTTTTAAAAAGTGAAGGGGGCGGCCCTTACTCGTAAATAGTTTTCAATGTTGATGTTCTGGAACTGACTGGGGATTCCTGGCAACTGTCGCTTCACTCGTTGGTCCTCGTCATAAGGCTTGGCCTGGACACAGACTGCCACAAGGACCACACTGGCGATAAGTACACCTGCCTTCATACTTCCAGATGCTCTGAGTACTATAAAATCCTAAGCGGCTCCTTCCAATCAATTGTCAGAGGGGGAAAAGGTAAGTGTGAATCCCACAGGACTTGTCACCTCCTTTTATAACCCATGAGAGCGTACGTAGGCAGGGGGGGTGGTAGTTAATAATATTGTTAGTACTCTGATCAAGATGGATCATTTCCACTCTGCCTGTGATTATGTGCATACGTAATAGCTAATGAGTAGTTTAGTGTGAGAACCTTCAAAGTACCTGAAGAAGATGCACAGGGATCATAATAATAATAATAATCCTACTTACTTGAGAGAGGATGAAAAACAGTGCAAAAAACAGGAGGATGATGATATGATGAAGGTAAAGACCACCACTGCAACCACCACCACCACCGTGAAGACCACATACATTAGGATAGGTACGTACGTAGACCACAACATTGTTTTCCATATCTTTGAATGTGTACGCAATTCTGGACTAAGCGGTTTTTTGTTTTCAAAGGAAAACTTAGGGCTCAATTTCACACGAATTATGGGTCGGGGTCTTTCCACTCACTAACTTTACAACACATCAGCTTTTTAAAACTATCATCAACGCACAAATAGAACTCAACCCTCTTATCTGCACTTTAGATTTGAAAGGTGTGAAATACTCGCAATCTTCGAGAGGATTTGGATGGACTAGTAAATAGTGAGAGGAGAGGTCAAGGGTCCATTTGATTTTGACAACTTCATAGAGTTATAATTCTGCCCTGCGATTAAAAATCCGTCCAGTAGTTAAGGGACAAACAAACAGACAGACATTTTTATGGAATTATAGAGTAGATAGTTGGTCTAAAAAGTCAATCCACAACTTATGAACGGCCCTTGACACTCTCTAAGATATTTTTTTACCCTCTCTGGATTCTGCTGGAGGGGGGGGGGGACTTTTTCGCACATCGTTAAGTGGACAATTATCTGTCTAGTTAAATAAAATTTCCCTCTCCGTCTGTTAGATTGAACAATGTGGCTTTAAAAGGCTGGTGGAATGTCCCCTGAAAAGGTGAGTAAGAGGCTCATTGCTAATAAGAGACCCTTGAAGACACTAACATTGCCCAGTCTCTCATAAGCTTGTGTAAAGTAACAAAAGAAGCTTAATAATAAAGCCAAGTTGATGATGAGATATTTGTCCTAGTGGGGCAAAAAAACAAACGCAAAAAAATAGCACATAAGAAATTGCAAGTACTTATCGTCCCTATAATCACGTAGCTCTCTTATTCCTGGACAGGACAGTTTTTTACCTTCTCTCTCTCTCTCTTTGGTTGAGGATAAAAAAATATTTAATTCTTCTTTAAGCCCCCACTGACATTGTGTGCTCATTCCCTGTCCAAAGTCCTCGGACACAATTCTCCAACCTCCAAGGGGAATAAAAATTGTAAATAAAAATCTGAAAGAGACAAAAAAGGGATTAAGGAGGTTGTGATGCAGTGATTTTTGTCTTCTGACTGCGATTGTATTATTATTAAGAGAGCATTTTGAGAGGGATAATCACAAGTTAAAAATCATTCTATCGCAACGTCTCTGTCTCTGGCTGGAGTTGGATAATTAGGGAGGTTGTGATACAGGGATTTTCGTCTTCTGACTGTGATTGTATTATTATTAAGAGAGCATTGTGAGAGGGATAATTACAAGTTAAAAATCATTCTATCTCAACGTCTCTAATGTCTCTGGGTGGAGGGTGGAGTGTGGATAATTAGGGAGGTTGTGATACAGTGTTTTGTGGCTACTGACTGCTACTACAGTTTACTCCACTAATATAAAGAGGATTGTGAAAGTGATGATGAGAAAGTAAAAGTGGCTGTATCTCAACCTCCCTATTGCATCTTGTCTCCACTCACTCATACAAGCTACGAACATGCAATTAAGCTCGTGGAACATGTTTTGTTTTCTTTCCTTTTTTGCTGCCCATTTTTGGCAAGGCTTATCCTAGCGCAACCAAAAATACCTTATCTATCTTATCCATCTAACAAGTACGTCAGAGCTCTAGTATTTTTCACAATTTAATCATATACACCTGGGCTTTTTTAAGCTGTGTAGTTCATCATCTACTGACCACAAATGACCACTCTGCCACCACTGCCAGGCAACATCAGCCATCATGAAAAACCCCAAGAAGATTTTGTGGAACTTTGAAGTGGCATCTTTTTTATTATTAATTTCTGAATTGATGAGGATTTTAGATGAGAGAAAACGGCATGGAGAAAACGGAATTGACCACGATGAATTAAGCATCACTGGAGTAGGAAGACGCAGTAGGAAACAAAGGGTTGAGAATATTTCATTTTTTTAAAGGATTTTATAAGGGAACATTTTAAATATTGAAATCTTAAAAATCCCGGATTTTTAAGCACCTGGAAATCTGAAAAATAACAAGAATTTGAAAAATCTGAAAACCCCAACCCATTTGACCTCACCATTAGATTAGGAGTGCACGGATTTTTTTCAAACACAAAATTGTGTGAGATTTCTCAATTTTACATTTTCGTTTTTAATTTTTCACACTTTTTGAAACTTTGAATTTCCAGGGGTTTTTTATTTTGAAATTTGAATTGCCAACCCTGCCGGAATACATTTGACAGGTTAGAAAAGGCGTAATTGGGAATTGGGCCCTTACTACCAACTTTCCATCCATCTTCCCTTCAATTGTGAAGATGAAGTAGACATTTCTCAGAATACATCTCATCCACCCAGACTTACATTTCTTATCCTTCATCCTCTCCCTTAGAAGTGAAGAGGTGGAGGGGGGGCTGGATGGGGGGCAATGCTACTACATACACATCATCTACTCTCTCCTATCTCATCTCCCATTCCTTGTGGTTTCATAAACAAATCTTAACATGATTTCCCTAAGTGAACGAACGACTTGTTCTTGGAGAAATTCAGAGAAACGTGTAGTTTTAATAAGCAAAGAACCCGAGGGTATTTTTTACCCACTTTCTACTACTCCAAAGTAGTTCGGGTAGCCCATGAATATTCCAGCCTTTCTGAGACAATTATTTGAATTTTAAATCCAAACTTCCCAACCTACTTATCAGATTCTCAGTAAGGTATTGTCATGACTTACAATTAGACTCAGTTATAAACACTCCAGATAAGTTTCAAATAGAGGCCCTGAGACCCTAAGCTAAAATAAGAAAATTCCCGTCTGACCTTTGGGTCACCTCTACTGTGAGGTCACAGATTCTCAGTATGGTATTGTCATGACTTAGACTCATTTATAAATACTCCAGATAAGTTTCAAATAGAGGCCCTGAGACCCTAAGCTAAAATTATAAAATTCCTGTCTGACCTTTGGGTCATCTCTACTGTGAGGTCACAGATTCTCAGTATGGTATTGTGATGAGCTAGAAAGTCGAAGGTGTTTGTTTGCAGACCCTCAACTCATCTCTATCTCCTCTCCTCATCAAATTTCAAACTAAACTCTGGGGCCTGTTATGACAACTTGCTTTTATTTATCTTCCAAGCTGTTCAACACTTTTTAAGGGGGGGGGTCCTTTGTCCTCTTCTTTTTCTAATTCCATCCGATCGGATCCAATCCATTGGAGATTGTTGTTGATGGAAACGATTTGGCCTTTGGGGATTTGACTTAACTTTCTTACTCTTTAAAATCCCATCTGTCTTCCCCTACCGATTCTCAACTCTCAAATACACCAAATGCTAAGGATGTGGTTTTTTGGGGTTTTCCATAAAAATTGAAAGTGGTTTTATGTGTACGAGTGGCTGATTGGGAGAGACGAGGAGTGACAACTAACTAAGGACTGTCGAATCATTTCAGCCATATGTCTTTGATGGATGGAGGCTTAACATTGATGAAGACTACCGGGTAGGACAGATCGGCTTTTAATATTATGCACATGAAGGTAAAAGAAAGGCAAAATTATGAAAAATTAAAACATAAAAAAATATCCGATTGTCATCTAATGCTCAAGTAATGAACAAAAAAAATGCAATCCCTTTAACTCATTCTTAAGGCATTAAAATTCATAAAAATTGAAACAAAGTCTTGAACCTCATTTACTTTTAATATCTTACTAATGTTAAAAATTAATAAAACTCCACACGCTTAAATATATACTTACTATAAATCAAACTCCAGGCTCCACTGCCTTCACAAGGCCTTCCCTAGTCCCTTCAAAAAAATTGTCCTCATCCATTTTCTGCAATAACCTTCATCTTTTAATTATAATAAGTCTCAAATTAAAAGTTAAATACATGCTAATAAACAATGAAGATCTAAGCAGAGGTGTCCCGTCAGCTGAACTCATCCTCATCCCACCTGCCCAACCCTTTCTCCTCCATTGAGCACAAGAGAACAAGTGGAGATTGGCAGTGCGTAAAATTAATTACTTTTTCTAAAGACTTACAATTAGTGACTGACACTAACTTGTCACCTCCACTCAATTTCATTGCCCTTAGCTTGTGTTGTGTTCAAAATTTTAAAACTCCTACCCAAGCAACTTCCACGCATTTAATATCGAGTGAAAAAAGATCAAGGGATTCATTTCCCTTCCCAAACATCAAGGCATGTTGATCCAACCAATTAAGTCGGAAGTGTAAAGGGGGGGGCTGAGTTCTCATCTCATTTAATACGAATTTTATGGATGGACAACTTGCCATACTTTTCTTATCTTCCTTTACGCATACAAAGTTGGAAACTTGTCGGAAACTTTTTTTCAACAGCATCAGCCCGGACTCAACTTTTATTAGAGGAGAGCCCCTTAGGGTTCATCATTTTCCTGGGGACTATGTTTTTTTACAATTTCCTATTACATCATTCCTGGAGGAATTAAATGAACTGAAAATGGAGTTAATTGGGTGTAGAGGTAACTTGGGGAACAGGTTAGAATAATAACCTTTGTGGATCATTCCGGGATGAGGCATTGTGAGATTTGGCTTGGGGACACTAACTCACAAGCAGGTTCTTTCATTCGAGCTTTTTGTATGGGATTTTATTTTTGTGCTTTTAACATCTAAAAAAAGATTGAAGAGTTACATGACAGTTATCAGAGTTTACCCTCATCATGCAAACCGGGTAACGGTTATCGACTAATTTAGGCTAGGGTAATACTTGCTGAGGCACTATGAGATTTGTCAATGTGCAAAGGATCTTTTGTAAATTACCTTCCGTCTTTTTAGTTTTAATTTTAAGATTTAAAACAGATATGAGAAGGGTTATCAAGACAGTTCTCAACGTCAACCGTCCTCATCCAGAGGCAGAGTGGGTAACGGAGCCTAGGGCACAAAAGGCCATACGTGCCGAGGCAACATGAGATTCGTCTTGAGAACTGTGCATATGCGTCCGTCTTCTTCCTTTGGCATTGAAGATTTAAACCAGATTGGAGAAGGGTTATCAAGACAGTTGTCAACGTCAACCATTTCCATCCAGAGTGGGTAACGGACACAAGGCCAGAGTTGCTGAGGCATTGTGAGATTTATTCTGAGGACTAACTGACAAACGAGTTCTGTGCATGAGCGTCCTTGTTCCTCTTCTTAGTTTAGCTTTGAAGATGTAAAAAAGATAGGAGAAGGCTTATCAAGGCACTTATCATAATTCATTCATTCATGATGAATTGATGAATAATTTTTTAATTGTTATTTAAGAATGTTGCTAAAGTATTTGTAGATGGTCTAAAAAAAACTGAAGGTCATAGTCGGTTTAATAATGTTAGAATAAACTTTAGCATTCCTTGAGCAAGATGATTTGAATATTCAACTCGTATGATATGGAAATAGACGATAAGGTTGAAGGAGAGATCAATAATCCAAACACATATCGTGAAATTAATAATTCACACCCTCACTTTGTCGAAAAAAAGAGGAGGTAAAAAAAATACATAAAGCCATTGAAAATCCCAACCCGTCAAATCCTCCTGCCCACACATCCAAGAAAAGAATATCGATTAGACCCAATCATAAATTTTAAATCTACCTTAACCATATGAAATAATAACCTAAGCTCCACCACTCCCCTAAAATCGACCAAAGTCTTTAAAATCAACAGCCCAAAAAAAAACCTATAAATGTCCATCCAGTTTCGACCAACCCGAGCGACTCATCAATCACGAAAAACTACTTATTGGCTCCTTCACAAACCAACAATGCAATACCGTCTGACCAACACAACACGTGATTGATAAGCCCTGCCACCACCTTCGACAATAGACGAAAAAATGACAACAACCTACCTGATTTCCTTACTCCAACTGTCAACTCTGGAGAATACGTGGAGAAGCTTATGAGAAGCTCCAGCTGTCCCTTCTGGTGTCACCTTCTTCTGTCCTCGTCACAAATAAAAAGGTGAGTGGAAGGAATCCAAGGACGGTAATCCAAATCCAACATCCCACATCCGCAAACAACCAACATTGGTCACAATGGACATATACCTCCCAACAGTGTCCCACAATCGAGGACCACGCCACCGAAAAAAATCTTCCGGGTAACGGGGGGAAGGGGGGGTACCTCAGGGAAGTGACATCGTGGGACAGTCCCCGTCAACTCAGCTTATGTCAATAAATTCTATGCCCTATTAGTATTAGAGATAGTATAAGGTGGACGTCAATGTCCTCTGTCCACAATAAAGCTCTTAGAGAGGAGACGGCCACGTGACCGAGATCCAAGCTCCTTTTCTTTTTCTTTCAGACACGAGGCCACTTTTGACAAATCGGGGTAGTCAATGGACTTGGGGGAGGACATTTTCTTGGACGTTGGATATGGTCACTCGGACCTTTCCAGGGTATTGACTAGTCTTTCTTGAATATAGAGGGGCTAGAATATACCCCCACTGCCGTCTGAGAAGAAGGCAAGGGATTGGATTGATTTAATCTTGTTGATTGATGAGAGATGTGTTTGGGGGGGGGGGTTGACATGGACGGAGGAGGGGGATTGAAGGGATTGTGGATTACTATTACGTCAGGTGCTATTATGCTTGTAAAAGGCCAAGGGGGTTGGGTCCTTATCGAGTTGAGAGATGGCAATTCCCAAATCCAATTGAAATGTATACACCTACAAATATAAGGGCTGTGTAGTCAAGTGCCTGCATGGACAATGGACAATTAGGTGTGACATTTGACATGACATGTTCAACTTCAAAATGGGGGTTTTGCTATTGACTTTTCTGGCTTGGTGTGAAAAATGGTGGGGCTTATTTTTAAGCTGAATTTTTTAAAACTATTGCAGAAGCGATAGAGAAAAAATTTATAGTTTGAACATTTTCAGTAGAATTTTACAATTTTTCAGTTGGTTGAGTCCATTGAAATTGGAAAAGGAAGTTATTTCTCCTTGATACAAATAAATCAAACGGTATGAACTCGATTTTCTCCAATCCTGGGAAACTTCCGAAAAACATTCTTAAAAAGAAATAGGACGTAATTTCCCTTGGAATTTTCCCTTAGAAATTCCCCATTCATCAGCCATAAATTGTCATAATAAGTCGAGGGCTAATAACTTGAGAGGCAACATCCACTCTCACAGACTCGGGGCTGAAAAATTCAATTCGGGGAAATTCATTTCAAATAAATAAACGACACTCATCTATAATAATTACACCCTTAAGACCCTTTATACTTTCTCATCGAGATATCCTGCCCATGTTACTTTCATTTTACATAACATGAATAAGATAACCGGAGCCAACTCTACCCTTGGATGCAATTCATAAATTACGTTTGCGAAAAACTGCAGAGAGTTTAATGAGCTTCAATTCAAAATTTTGACTCACCGCTTAAATTTAACTTCCCTGCCACTAAATTTTCAAAAAACTTACTAGGACTCTACGGGAGGCAGTCGCTGTGGCAAAATACTCTTTTGGCAAATTTCTCGAAATCGCCAAAGTTTACATTTTTTTAATTTTTTTTTTCAGAGTTGCATTTGGCAATTCCGTTAGATGCTTTAGGCAAATTCAAAAAATAGATACATTTGTCAGATTTACATCAAGTCACAAGTAGGCAAATTTATTAATTCAGGGACTCTACAGGGATTTTTTTTAAACTCAATTCCTAGGCACTTTTAAGCAATGGCTTCAACGCGTCATTAATGCCTGAAGTAGGCGGCCTAGTTTTCCGTTACGACAGAGGGGTCTAAAATCCTTGAATTTTCCCTTACGAACAGCCCCTTAAAAAAGAGAGATGAGATAAGGCCTTGTAATTCTGAGGGACTAGAGATAGGAAATGAGGAGCCTATTTCCAACGATCGTTGAGATGAGTAATAGAAAGATTAGAGAAAGTCTTTGGATTTCAAATGCAGTCTGTCATCACAAAAGGAGACTCTAAATTGACTCCACGTCTACCCAAATCTCCTCTCCCCAAATCTCCTCCTGTCAACTTTATATTGTTTTGTCACATTTCCTCTCCTTTAACCGACTCAGCTCTCACAAGTCACTCATTCTCAAATCTGAGAGGAAGAGGAGAGACATTCCTTCCTCTTTAAGGGCACACTATATAGTAAAGCTCTCTGAGGGCCTGGGCCATGACGTCCATGAGTCTTACCTTATTGTCCTCAATCTAAATATAATTATCCCTCCCTCTCAACACACATTCCACTCGTCAACTTGTATTTAATGGGCTGGATTTATTGGGACTAACTCCTTTGATTGCAGTAATTAGTTTTTAGGGGGTGCTACTATTTAGAGTCCCATTGCGGATACCCTTCACTCATCTATGGTTAATAACTGCCGTACTTATCTCAGGCTCAATTCCCACCCTCACTTAATATACAAAACGTACAAAAGAAGGCAAGTGGATTCCCGATATGGAATGAACGATAAACTCTTAGAGGGGCCACTAGTTAAATTCATAACTACTGAAAGTGACCCACGCGGGCCTCATACGAGCTCTCTGACCAAGTCTAGTTAAGGTAAAGCGGACAACGTGGCTCAAGGCTCTTTCTATGGAGGTGCCCTGTAAATCTATGAAATTATTTAAACAAACTCAATATTGCAAACAATTCCTTTCAGAAACTCTTCAATAGATCTATTATTG
>JAQFYM010004257.1:0-16029 GCA_034694785.1 Agrenia bidenticulata | reverse complement strand
ATAGTAATTACAATAAATACTTTTTTTTTTTCTTAACACATATGAAAGAACTTTTTTATTTCTATATAGTAAATACTACTATTTACGTCTTTTTACAAAATTTTTTTAAAAATTTTTTGTGGATTTATATAATAACGGTGTACACGATCTATAGCAGGGCTGCGTACGTGAAATAAAAAAAACGAATCATTTATTTGCACGATAGGGTATATAATAGTTTAACAAAAAACAATGCGAATCTGTCCCGAATTTTTTTACAACGTTTTTTTGTATCTCTAAATACGTGTTTAAAGTCTTAAAAATATCCTAGGTTTTATTAAAAATTCTGATGGAGACGCACTAATCTAGAACGATCAATTTTATGTCTACAAAATGTATGAAATTGAAAGCCAAATTTTGTTTACTAACTCCATTGTCATTAAATAAGCAACACCAATGTTTAATAGAAATCATTACATAAAGTACAATTTAATTTAAAATAAAAGAAGTTTTAATAAAAAAAAAAACAATTAAAATTGTTTGATTAAATGCGCAAATACTCTTGCCACAAAATGTAAAAAAAAAATCACATGTAAACCTTTTAAACTTGCGGGGGGTCAAAAATGATATACATATTTTGGATTTTCTGGATTTTAGATTATGATGGTTTTAAATAAATTTAAAAACTAATTATTAAGATAATAAATACAATAAAAACGTTATTTGTGTTGTTTCTCTATGTATTTGTTAGTGGATAATAGATGCCATTCTTTTATTTTATAGGATGTAATCCTCCACGAAAATACATCATAAGGAGTTTTACACAATAAAAACATGTAAAAAAATGAACAATTTACTAATATATTACTGCAAAAAATACATTGTATTTTGTATTTCTTACATCGGTTTTTTTGCTTTTTTATTGATATATTTGACAGGTTATAGAATTTAGTCGTGTTACTTAACAAATAATAGTTTTGAATGATGTGATTTAGTAATATAAACCGGTAAAATAGCCTTCATTTATCTTTTTGAAGTCAATTGTCTGTTTTTTTTTGCTTGAACGCCATGACATCATATGGTGGTACGATCAGATTAGAATCCTTTTATCATAGAATCATTAAATGCCATTTAAATATATAATTAATATAGTATTATTCAGATGGTTAAGGCTCAAAAAAGTATCGGGAATTCGTTGCGTGTCGAATTATCAACCAAGAATGCAAAAAAAACAGTAAAATGTCGTTTAACCTGCATAAAAATGACTTTAACACCCTTTTGTTTTTGCGTTTTTGTTTATTTTCTAAAGTTAAAAAAACAAAATCTAGGCTTTAAAAGAATAAAGGAGCAAAAGTTTTTTGCTACAAGGGTTACTGGAGTGTAAAGAATAAACCTTTTTGTCGCAATATAAGCAAAATTTATGCGTAAGCCTTTTTTGTAGTATTTGACCTTTTTTTACATTTCTGGTACATTTCCGATACTTTCCAATTTTTACCACTTCTTTTCCGATACACTTTTCGAGCCCTACATATTGTGTCATACAGTGTAAAAGGGTTAAAAGCTTGTAAATTTACTTACATATTTTTTCAACACTATCTGCAGAAATTTAGAACAAAAAGAAAAAGCCTCGAGATTTCAGTTCATGCCTACATAGCACAACAAGACTCAGACAAACCGCAATTAGAAAACGCACACTTAAAAAACACAAAAACACATAAACACATAATTTAAAAAAAAAGCTTGATTTTAAAGAAGAAAATATCAGTTAAAGCAATCACAGAATAACATTATGAAATAGTTTTCTTTGTATCTGTAAAAAATCAAACAACATGTCAAATCTCTTTTCTAAGGCCGTTCTTTTTATTGCAAAAGTAAAGTTAGTTTTGGCAGAATAAGATATGTTTAAAATTGTACAAACTAAATTTTTACAACATGCTAGCGCGTATAATATGTAAATAAAAACGAGTTATAACTTTGCAAACGTAGTATAACAATAACAAACAGTTTTATCCACGAGCTGTATATTTATGCGGGTAGAAAAAAGCATTGTACAAAAGCGCTGGGTTTTGATATAGTCTTTTTACAAGATAGTATAGTTTGCAATTGTGTCGCCATTTATAAAATACTTTTAATCTACTAGCGCAGGGGTGTCCGAAAAAATATAAATTTAACCCATTATAACTGCGCCCCTAAATTTGCTCAATGGATCAATTATTCGGAAAACAATACAACTCTAAAAAAATAGTATGTAATGATAATTAACGTTTTATACAACCAATCACCATAACTAAAAATAGATTTTAGTAATATTTCTTATATTTATTTATTTTTTTTATAATATTGAAAAATTCATCGATTATTGTTATTGTTTTTGTGTCGATATTTCACCAGTGTTTATTATAGAAATTACGTCATTCCTATAAACATGGTAAAAGGATACATCAAGATCTTAGTCTACCACTGTTATACATTATGAGGAATCGAAAAGCAAATTCCAAAAAAAGTAAACAAAGATGTGATACAAAATTGTAAATTTTGGTCCCGTTTATTTTGTATTTAACTTTATATGTTTATTCATATATATATTGTCACGCTAAGATAAGATAGTAATTGCGCCTTGCTTGATGATTTGTAAAAGTCGTAGGGCGGTGAAAGCTTTGTAAACTTGTAGACCACACTTCGGTTGCTTATTTAGTTGTTGTTTTGGTATTGGTTTTTCATTTAAGATCTTTTTTGTTGAGCCATTTTTACGTTCTAAAATAGATCCAATATAACAAAAAAATGTGAACAAAAAATGTAAAATGGATCAATTTGATCCAGTTTGGACCCCTTGTACTAGCGTCTTTTTATATGCACAAATCGTTGTTTTTTTTTAAACAATGTACAGTATATTGCAGAAAATCATAAACTTTTTTATTTAAACTGTTAAGGGATTTTTTTTTGTAGACGGCAAAGTTTGTTTTAAATTCCTAACGTTCACAAGTCACTTTAAAAAGAAACATGGAACAAAAAGGCTGCTTAAAAACTTTATTTGTTACTTTAAAATGCATTTGAAACATAAAAAAAAATAACATACTAGTATATTTGCACTTTTTCTATCATATCACTGGCGCCAGAGTATAATTTATTCTTATTTTTATTTTTTGAAGTAAGTTATTTTTGGTTTTTCTTGGTAGTGTTTTTCTTTTATGGTTAAATAAATACTAAAAAGTCATTTTTAACACCACGAGTTTTTTTTTTACGATATTGATCATACATTAGAAAGAAAACCAAATATAAAAAAAAAAGGGTTGAGTTTGTGTGCTTAATTAAGTTTTTTAAGAACAAATAAAAATTACATAATCAAAGCATATGTATCTGCAAAAAGATCTATTGTAGTATTGTCTCGCTCGAACTAATATTCTGTTTTTTTGCTCTATAGGTTATGCTCACAATTCTTGGGCAAGTCGATACAATTTTGCTTTTTCTAAAAATAAATTTTAACAGATAAAAAGCTTTTTGCTGCATATTTTTTGTACAGAATCAGGCTTTATTTGACTTTAAAAAATAATACAAAAAAAATATACGGATAAAACCAAGAACATGTTTTAGTTTTTTAAAATATGCGCACACTTACGAGCAACGTCGGTCTTGTCATATTAAAAGGCAGTCATTATAAAACTTATTATAAATATATATAAATGTTTATAACAATATAAACAGCATTACATATATTTAACCCACATAATCTATTTTAACGCACCTTTGCTTTAAGATAGTGTCTTAAGTGATAGCAAATAACACATTTAATAACGCCGCAAACTGCATTTTACACAGGCTTTGCGATGTAAAATACACCATATTGTATCTGCGCATGGCTTATATTCACACTAAACAATACTATTATTTAATGCTAAGAAATAATTTGCAAAAAAGAAAACTAAAAAAGAAACACACAACTACTTCACTTTTTTCTACATAAAACAAGTATTATTTGCGCATTAAAATACGCGCTTAAACAGCAAAGTATACCCGCATCAGAAGTATATGCCTCTTATATTTTTTATATGGGGCATTAAAGGGTTAAAACCTAAAATCATGACTTTTTTTGTGTACGAAGCACGCAAAAATACACGCGATAATTGTAAATTTGTGGGGTTAACGTTTTATAAGAGCAAATAAAAGAGGTCTATCATTATTTTTGTTCAAAAGTATATGTTACAAAACCATATGCTTGACATGTTGATTTTACAGGTTCTGTACATTAATATTGTACATGCATTTTTTTATATTATTCTAAACCTTTTTACCCAAAAAACTTTGAAGTGACCAATTCTGCGATTGACATATTAGTTACAAAAACACGGGAAAAATTTTTACTATCGAGAAAAAAATATAGATCACAGAAAATTATTATTGTATATATAAAAATTTAGCGTAAAACAAAAGTTATGTACTTTTAAACGCATTTTATTGTATTTTTTGCAATTTTTGGTAGCTAGTTTTTATATCAGTTTACCAAAATAAAAATAATTTTATACTTTTAAAACAAAATTACAAACATAATGTTTTATTATAGGCCATTTGGGTGTCACTCATGTAGGTTTTACAATAATTAATAACTCAATTTATCAGTACAAACAAGAAATCTAAAAAAAAGCATTCAGTAAATTTGTAATGATTTACTGTACATTTACAAACCATCTAATGTTTCAGTCGTAGATATTCATTTAAATAAGCAAGGGGAAATCTTTACCTTATAATGCAGGTTTGTTACAACGCAAAATATATACGATCAAAAATCTATACATAATAAAAAGAACACATTTACAATCAGCATAAAAGTTCAAAAATGTTCCTGCACACACCAAAACATTTCGTAGTTCTGTAGCATATCTTTGTTCACAAACCTTGCTTACCTGCGAGCCAACGGTCTTTATATTTGGGTTTGTACCCATTAGTTTGTGATACACATGGTTTTTTGCAAAGATATAATATTTTTACAAATAAAATTATGTACTTTTTTTATGCGAACACTAAAAAGAAGCAATTTTTGCCTTTTAAGTTAGACAGAAGTGCATTAACATTTGTCAAGTACTAGACGTGTGCTTTTATCGTACCGAAAAATTGCATAATACGTGTTTTCATTTTTAAGATGTTTTTTTTAATGTTACGAAGGTATGTAAAAAGCATATTATAAAAAAAAAATATTATCTTGATTCTATGGCTGTTATTGAGTTATATAAATTTCGCCACTTTACTACACGTATAACTTATTGCACATGATTTCGTACAGCTAACTCTTTTCCAAGTACAGTTGTTACAAAAAAAAGATGTGAGCTATTGTTTCATACTTAAATGTGTTTTTGCATTTTTTATCAATAGACACAAAAACAAATATAAAAAACAGGTAAAATAAGCGTTTTAAGGTGCCAGAAATGTATGTAGAAACCCAATATTTTCCGTCATATTTAATACAGCAAACACACTTTATTGCCTATATACAAGAAGCGAAAATGTATACTTTGCAAAAAAATAATAAAAAGCAAAAAAACCAACGCCACATAAATATGACTTTTTTTTGATATTTGTATATTTTTAATTTGTGTAAATTAAATTAAAATAGTATTTTTAAGTATCTCGTTATGCCATTTTTATTTATAAAAAAAATAGTAAAAGTAAAAAGTATACAGAAAAACAATACAAAAGTATAAGAAAAATTTTATTGATTATAAAATTGTATACTTGGAGTGACGATCGTATGCAATCTTTAAAAATAATGGTTTCTTATATGGAAATGAATTTAAATAATACTAACTGCAAAAATTTATAAAAGTTTATTTCTTTTTAACTTATAATTTGTAGATGCAAATAAAACGGTTGACTCGAATAAAAGGCCGTAAAAATAATTTTTTACATTTTTTGGGACCAAACATAAAAACGTGCAAAAAAAAGCCCAAAGATGAAATGTCCGCAATAAATTCGGTTCATAAAAAAAATTTCGCTTTTAAATAATACGCGAGATTGCATTGCTATACAATATTGTATTGACATGCATTTGTTAACGTAAAATTGTAACTTTTTGTATTTTTTGGAAAAAAAAAATATGATACTCTATTAATTTTTGTTTTTTTTTTGGCTTTATTTCACCACTTTTATTAAATAATATTATTTCGGGAATCTAAAATTTTTGTATAAAAAGACCTAGATGAACGACAACTTTTTGTCATGGCGCTTATACGTCTAAAAGTAGAGTTAAACTTCGTACCCTTTTTTTGTTAGGTAATCGGGTTAGTGTTCAACAACAACTAACAGTTAGCTATTTTCTGTTGCATGACAGTTGCGCTGAAATTTTATGGATTGTTTAGCGAGAATGTATTTGTTTTAAAATAAGCATAAAAAATATTTTACATGTATTCTTAATACCAAAATAAATTAACTATATAATTCGTGTACATATGTTTTTTACAGGTTTAAAACACAGAATAGCCCCGTAAAAAAATTGCATACAGTTCAGGTGCTATAGTTTACTGCTCGTCTTCCTAGCCAAAACTGATTTTAAAACCGCCTGATCCTATAGCGCAAATGAGCGACGTCGTTAAATCATATATGCAGTAACAGTACAACGTTTTTTTATACTATTGTCATAGTTTTCTTAAAATAGATTGTACATTGTGTAATTAAAGCGATCACTTTATTGCAAAATGCAGTAAAAATTTTGCCTAAAATAGAGGATAGTTGTAATTGTTTGTAAAATTGTCAACATAAAAAAACTTAAACACATTGAAACTGTAAAATATACTTAAAACAGAAACAAACATGTCAATCAAGGCGCTCGGTATATAAACTTACGATTTTTAAAGACGGTATAATATTTGTTTTAAAATACTTGGGCTGTATTCATTGCATTCGACAGCGGTATTAGAAAGCATGACAAAACGCTTACGCAGTACATCTAGAAGAACATATTTTTAACAAAACGGTTACGAGCAAGGAAATGGTTAAGACTACGGGCGGTTTCTGCCCGATTGCCAGACTTTTGCGCAAGTAAAGAACGGATAGTATTTCTCTGTTGAAAATGCAGATAACACCCTTGTCGCAACTGTATATTACTGAAATCATGCTGTGTAGAGCCACCCAAAGACAAGGCTACGCCCGGGGTACAAATTTTTGTATGTAGTCAGTTTACGCAGAAAAAAAATACTATAGTGAATTTTTGTCAACCCCGTGAGAAAAATATGCTATATACAAGACTAAAAAAACAAATATTTACTCAAATTGCACACAAAATTATATAATAATACAATCAAAAAAACTATAAATTGAATAAATCTGTTTACATTCACTAGCAACATATTTTGTTGTTTTTTTACATATATCTTCGACATTTTATTAACTTTTTTGTGGTCTATTTTTTTTTATGTGCTCTTAAGACACTAATAATAATATGTAAAAGCTAGTAGAAAAAAACCTCATAAGTGTTTTGCAACCATGAACACGTTTTTTTTTTACTAAATAGTTGCCGATATTAGTTTAATTTGCCTTGTTTTAATTCTAAACCAAAATTAATAGGGTGTATAGATGCACAAGTATATGGAATACCCCCTTTTGTTTCTACAAAGAAAAGCATCATATTAACTCATATTTTAATAATGACTTAAAAATAAGTCATCGACCAAAAATTTTTAAATTGTATTTAAATATGCTTTTGTATTGATTTTTACAATTTTTTGATTTTTTACATTTTTCAAAAATTTGAATGTGTAATAAATAAATGAAATTTAGATAACAATCAAACAATTTATTTACTATGCCATTTATTTTTACATTGGTACTTTCTTATCCTAAAGTTTTTTTATATATACTTTTACGTTGTGTTTAACGCTTATTTTCCATTGATGTTTTATGCGTCAAAACTGAGTCTACGACAAGAAATTTCTTGTTTTGCCTTATGATTACATTTTTTTTTGTGCAATGCGTTTAAATGCTAAGACTTGTGTAACCCAAACCATCTGAACGGTTCAAAATCTAAACAACATCTACGAGAACAAAAAATGCAAACAAAAGTAAATTTTATGGTTTGGCGTGCAGGTTAAAAGTTAAACGCAATAATCAAGAATAACCCTAAAGTTCGTTTATAAGCCTAATCCTGTTCTTTCTTATGCAATTTCTACATGTATTTACAGCATTGAAATACAATTTAACTAATTGAAGTCGAAAAAAACTCTTGCTCGCATATTGTTTTTTGTCAACAATTTTTGTATTCATACTGTTATTTTTGAGCACAATAGCACTTAGTAAATTTGGCTTTTTTACAAAGATTTTTATGTATCAGTATTGACAAAAAAAAACAAAAAAAGTTTTTTCCCATTGTAAAAACTGCTGATACCATATGAAACAACAATGACATTGCAAACACAAGCATGGCATTAGAGTAATATGTTTACTGGGGTACAAGCATAGCCTTTAGCGTTTTTAAAAAGTAGCTGATAGTTTAATATTTTAATATTTCAATCTAAGACAAAAATTCAGCATATCATCTTGTCTACAGACACTTTTACATTGTTGTAGGTAATCCTGTTAACCTATGAAATAGAGTTTTTTTCTCAAATTATGAATTTATCTAATAATTTATATATAATGTTTTTCGAGGGCCTTCATTTCTGTTTTCGCTTTTCTATAAATTTTGATTATAAAATGTCATTTTTTGATCTCAATTCTACATTGATTTATAACAAATATAGCAAATAATAGTTCAATTTAAATGCAACCTTTTTATATGGAAAGATCTATATTTATGTCTTTTCACAACGCAAAAAATACTATAAAAAGTTCGTAAAACCACAAACACCACTAACAAAGATCGAGAGCCCCATATGACAAAATATTTGTAAAAACAACCTTGCAATTTAAATAAAAGCAATAGCAGCATTTTTTTCTACTTATACTATACTAGATATTTAGACTCTAATTGTTCAAAATATTATGACGAAGTGCAATAAGTAGGCCCCGGTCAAAGACGAGCACGGAATAAAAAGCCTTTTTCCCTTTCTGAATAGCCTTCGGTTTGTTACTGAGTGACGCTGCTTTGTACTCAAATCAAGCAACGTGGCATTTTTTAAAGACAGAATTACAAAGGTTTGTATATATTTTTACTTTGGTATAAAAATAAAGCATTAAAATCTGTATTAACAGTGAATTCTTTGAAATCACAATCTTTCTATTATAATTAAATCCAATTCAAAGAATATATGGATACTTGTATTTATGCAATTTCTTTATCGTACGTCTATCAAAAAAGTACTAACTCTTTTCTTTTTTTACGTTCGAAAGAACTTATCTACAGACGTAGACAAAACCACGAAATTCACGTGTTATGTATTTTTTAATAGTGCACAGCTATGTTTATTGTTGCTTTAAAAAAAAAAAAAAACATTGGATTTTTTTACCAATATTAATATACCATTAAACTTATCGTGCCGCAAAAACGTTTACGTCAAACGCCATATGCACAAAGCACTCGAACGCGCCTTGTTCTACAACTTTTTTTATAATTAGGCAAGTCTTTTACTTCAAAAACTGTGCATTTACATTTTTTTAGTATTTAGGTACTAGTTTTTGGTGTATACGCAACTAAAAGACACAAAAACTGTATTTTGTAAAATTCAAAGGCAAAATAAACCTTTTTAAGACACAAAAGTCTAACAGCAACACTTTTTGTTGCATGAAAAATATATCTTTCTTGACAGTAAAAAAAAAGAATTTTACAAGAGTATGTATAAAACGTTAAAAAAATACAACTTAATTTGTATGCAACGTAGTATGCGTCATACACTACACTTGTATATTGTCCTTAATGATATCAAATCTAAAAAGATATTAAAGAACAAAAAAAAAAAACTAAATACGTATTAAAAATGTTTAATAATTAAAAACTTTTATTTTTCGTCATTTCTCGTTTTATACATTTTTGTTATGTAAGAATTGAACGTAAATAGTACTGGCAAATAATTTTTTTTTGTCTTTTACTCACAGCCAATACCTAATAATTTTTTTTTAAAGATACAACGTTTGTCCAATTAATTGATCTGTTTGACGCGAAAATAACTTTATATAATAAGAAATATAGAAAATACTTTTTTTATATTTTAAAACAATTGCCTTTGACTACATAGCAAAAATCACAAAAACAAAAAACAATTAAGTTTTTACTACCCAAAAAATTATATGTGTTTTTTATCGCTAGTAAGTCTAAAAAAATATATACACTACCCTTATAGTATTTATTTAGCATTTATAATTGTAGTAAGTTTTTATTGTAAACTAAATAATATGACTTATAATATTTTTTATACTTGAAAAACTGCAAAATACGTTCGGCTTAGGGTTATAGCCATACAGTAATTTTGATGAATACCAGTACGGCTCTCGTAATCGCTTACTAAAAAAGTATGTGAAAATGTAGTGGGGTAACAAAAAAACTGCACCTAGAAATATAAAAGTTTAGACCATGTGTACAGGGTATGAATGGTGTATTAAAATATTTGCGTAGAGATAAATAACTAGTACTGATACATGAGTGCAGTTTTTGACTATTACTAAATGTCATGAAATTTGGGTGTGTTTTTTTAATTCATTATATATACTTTTGCGCGTTTATTTTTCTATTTAGATTTCGGTTGTAAAGTTTGCACATCTTCGTAAAATTTTGCTTTTTTTTATTTGAGTCAACTTTTCTCATGCAAAAAATGCTTTTTATGCATTAATGTCAAAAAAAGTGAGGCAGAAAATACGGGGTTTGTTTTTTTACTGTTATTTGGGATAAATTTTATATAATACGTTTTTTCTTTTTATTTTAAAAAATCCGAAATGAAAGATTGTAACTTGCTGATTTTATACATAAAAAAGATAATTATCAGTTTAAAATATGGTTATACGGCGTTAAAAAGGAGGCGTTCAAAAAAATATCCATAGAAAAATTTCCCATTGGAATTTTCCATTATATTTTTCCAATGGGAAAAAATTTTTTCATAGGAAAATTAATATTGGAAATTAAAAAAATTCCAATTGAAAGATTTTTTCCATTGGAATATTTTACCCCTTTAATTGGGCTAACAAATCGAAATGAAAAATTTTTCGAACGCCCCATAGCATAAAAAAAAACAACCTATAGGTAAATAATTTTGCTATGGCTTCTTATTCCCCAGAAAAACATGGGAACTCACCACTGGTTACATCATCTATATTTTTTTCACAATTAAAACAAAAAAAAAGTATTTATAAAAATATGTAACTTATTAAATAGCTGTATCGTTTTGTATATATTTTTAATATGTTAAGTTATTGTTTACGTTTTTGTGTTTTTTTTTTGCCATTTGCATTTTGTAAATCACCATTTACACAGAGCAATGTTATTCATAGCCGCTTATTTATGCAATCAAAGCCCTTCTTAGAAAAATAATTGCTTGATTTAGATCGACGGCACTCTTTAGTAACATGCAAAAAGCATCGGAATCTACTTATAAAAATTTTAATCCTTTATCGTTGCGCCAGAGCCAAAAAAACACACACCTCGAAAAAAATTGCTTACCACGGTTTTAATCTTTACGAAAAAGCAAGCGTTAAAAAAGCTTAAAAATCTTATTTCGATAATGCAATACCTTAAGCCGAAGTATGTGAACGAAAATTTATTAAGTATAAAATCTAACACTTTCTGTAACGATAACATTTTATGAAAAACAATATTGATACATAAATACTATGACAATCAGTCCTATGAACTGCTATAGTGATTTTCTAACATTAAAAGAAACGACCGCAAAAAAACCATAAAACTATGCCTAAAAAAAATAGTGTGTTGTAAATTACGCAAGCATTAGGAAAAAAAAGTATTAAAAAAGAAAAGGCATATACAATACAAGCCCTAGACAATATGCAAAATATTTAGTAAAGCTTAGCCTTTAATGATAGTGATAAGTTAAAAACTACCTGAGTACCGAAATTTTAAAAAATACTGTAACAGACGAAACAATCACAGTCATAAATATTATGCAAACATAAACTAGAAAACATTAAACCCGCCTCTTTATGTACAAATACAGGTTTTGTTTAGCACGTGTAACATCTTTTCTTGGTAAAGGATTTAAATAAAGCATGACGATTGCAACCCTAGTAACTGTATTTTGTCTGCATAAAAAGCTGCGTACAACCCTAAAGTTTTTTTTATTTTAATGAGCATGCCCTAAAGATAGCTGTCTTTTAGAAATAAAAAATTTATAATCATTTTTTTTAGTTGAGCTATGTAAATATATGATGAGCTACAAAAAGAATGAACAACCTTGGTCTGTATATCTTCATATATGGTCGAGTGCAGTTTGTAACACAAATACACAAATCGGTATTTGATTAGGGGTTTGTCTTTCGCAAACCGTTTATTTACATATTTTTATGTTGATACATATATTTTTTCTGTTACAGCTCTTTGTACAAATAAAAATCATTAATAGATCTTTAACATGCTTATATTCATTTGAACTTTGCTTGTATACACGAGACTGAACATATAAAAGCAGTTTTATAGTATAACTTACGATTTTTTAGTACCGGATAAAGGTTATACTAGAAAGAATATTTGTAGATTTTACACAACAAAATAAGCAGAAATTGTTTGCAATATTCGCGGCGCGATCGATGACGGCAAAAAATAGTATGTATAAAGACAAAAATATGATATTATCATTTTTTTGTAAAAAATGCCAAAAACAATTTTTCACAACTTTTTACTAGTAAATTGACATTATTACGTTGCATCCATACCACTATATGTTGTACTGTAAGTTTTTTTTTGTTTCAGATAAAAAAGATTATTTTTGTAATACTTCGACCAAATTATGTAGTTATACGTGAAAGTTTGAGAAGCAACCGTGCGAAATCATTATTGTTGTATTACGTTGACCAAGTTATAAATGTTGCCATTTGTGTAAAAAAACGTTTTTTTCGCAACTAAGGCTCGTATAGAAACATAAAAAAATGCCGTTAGAAAACACCTAGAAAAAATCAACAAATAAAACTGTCGTTTTATTGTTGATATAAAAAATTTGAGAGAGACGTGTCTCTTATCAGTTTGTAAAACCGGCATAAAACCAATATTTACATGTTATATATATAAATTAGGAAAAAAGCTTATCTTGCACAAAGTATAAACGTAATTTCTATATTTTATATATTTGAACAATCGAAAGTTTTTACAATATCATACAGTTTTTGCGATCCAAAAGTATAAAAGTTTTTTTAGATATAACTAGATTCTGTTATTACAAAAGATTGCAAAAGGCAAATTTGTCTTCAAAACGCGTAAGGCAGTGTTCGTGGTATATTTGTTTGCATTTAGAAACATAATCTTTTAGAATGGGTAAATAGAAAAAATGATTCTAGTTTTTTTTTTTTTTACAGATGTAAAACGGATAAGACCTTTATAACTTTTCAACAATATTGCAGCAAAAAATAAAATAAAAAGTTTAGGTAGTATCTTTTTGTGTAACCTAAAGTTTTATCAATTTTATCAGATTGTATTTAAAAAAATAAAATAGTATGTACGCAGAATAAGGATATTTGATGTTTTAAATCTTTAGCAAGCACTACTTTAATATTCATTGTACAAATTTATATTAGTAGATTACGTATTTATCTTATAAAAGAAGCAAAATATGCACCCGTAAAAAAAGATAAATATTTTAAACAAATTTTCTAAAAAATAGTTTTTTTTTTATAAATAAATAACATGTAATTACTTATGCTCGTGCTGTCCTACACAGGCTTTCAAAGACGTTATGCACCATAAAAACAGCTGAACATGCGCAATACAATTACTTTGATACTATTTTGTTTGCGAAAAAAACAACACAATTTGTTTTTTATATACACATCTTACAGTGTAAGCGAAAAGACGGTAAACTGAAGCCAAAAAATGCCTAATAATGTATTTTTTCTTGTGATATATCTGTGAACTTTGTCATTAAATCAGTATTGCATCTTGCTTTTTGCTTATCTGCACGCCCTTACATATATCCACGTCGCTTATCTGATTTAAAGTATATTTGTTATCAATTGGTCGTGATTAATTTACAGATTCATCTTTAAATGTATATATTCGACATCTTGTTAGTTCAAAAAGCATTATATATTTTTCTGGTATTTAACCGCTTATTAAAAATACATGATTGTCAAGTATGTAATTTTTGTTTTGTTATTATATAGTTAAGTTATTTTTTAAGCATTTTAGATAATATTTTTTAATAATTATACTTTTTCTTTAACTACTAAAAAAACCTCTAAAATAAGAAATACACAAACACCATGTAAATCGTTGCAGCTATAATATATACCATTTTGCCTTTTTTACTATAGCAGTGTACAAAAGAAAAAAAACTTTTGGCATTTTTTATCTATGATATGAGCAGTATGTGTTCACGGTAAAACGCCCTTGAAAAAGATACAGGTTTTCATACAAAATTCTTGGCATGTGGTGGTTTTTTGATAGTATATATTTAAACGTACTTATAGTACTTTTTTTTACTCTTTTTTTCATTTGTACACACAGTAACCTTTTTACAACGGAATATACTAAATTATTACAGAACACTTACAGTATTGTATCAATATTACCTTGCGCACTCAAAAACTTTTTTTTATGATATTAATTGTTTTTGAACTTGAGTTGTCCCATAAGTGGCAGGTTTTTTGTAAAAAACAAAAATAAATCACTCAACAATAGTGTTTGCAAGCTACATAAATACATCGCAAAATGCAAAACATTTTTGTATTTATTTAGGTTTTTTCTTTTATTTTGCTTACAATTAGCATATGCTCATCTCACAAAAACACTTACAAAAAAGCTTAAACATGCTGGTATTTTAGCAAAGCCAATGCATATGTTTTTACAAAAAGTTTTTACTATTAACATTCGCTTATTTTTCACGGCATTTATTTTAAAGCAAGATGTGCTAGCGTTTTTTTTTTTACTTAAACTTGTTTAAAATTTCATCAATACGCAATAAATACTTTTTACAGACTAGTTTACATAATTGGCAAATGCGCTATAGGATCCACGGTTATACGCTGGCTTCTTAACTTTTAATATTGTTTTACGGATTGGTAAAAGCTGTGGACAGATACTTCTGTCTCAGAAAAAATTGCAGTTGAAAAACAAGCGTTTAAAAAACAGTTTTACATACTACTTTATTTTTGCTTTACATTTCAGGCGGTACATCCACGTCAATATGACGCCAACAGAAAGCAATAGTGGCTCGGCTGTGTTTTACAGTCTCTAGTTTTTTGTTTTGATTGCGTATATATTGCAGTTATATATAGTGTGATCAGATTTTTTTGTAAAACCGGGCCAAAAAAAAAGTACATTTTTGGCAATAAAAAAACGGGAAAAATATGGTGGGTGAAAAAATTTTAACAACACAAATCATCTGCAATTTTTTATTTTATTGAACCTTTTTAAAATAAGTAACATAGGATAATTAGGGTGTCTAGAAAAACTGTGTTAAATGTGCCTTAATGTCGACATATATTTTTAATTGCGATGGGTTGTAACTAACCTCGGATAATAATTTTGTCTAACCTTTTCTATTGGCAATCGACATCGACATTTTTGCCTTAGTACTCGACTTAATTGCAAGTTAACTTGTCACTTTAAAATAAACCCTTTTTGTTTACAATCAATCTTTAAAAATATATGAAAATTAATTTTAATATCGCATTACCAAAAAAAAATTCTTAGGCAAAAAAAAAAAAAACTATGTTTTATGGCATAAAGACGTGTAAAAAAACTTTTATTACTGCAGGAAAAACAACAAAACGCAAATTATAAAAACTAATTTTGATGTTTAACATGTGTAAACGGCGTTTTTCAACAGTTATACTAGTTAGTTTTCTGAGTAAAAAATATAAAAGGCTTATTGATTATGAGTTACACAGTGCCTGTAATAAAATATCAAAGCAGATCTTAGACAAATGCATCTAAAGGCAAGTTCGCCTATTTTGATATTATACATAAGTGTATTT
>JAQFYM010004256.1:0-16038 GCA_034694785.1 Agrenia bidenticulata | reverse complement strand
CGGGCATCCGGGTTTCCCTATGCTAGCCCTATACTATAAGTCACGTGCAGGCCGGTTTGAAACCCGGCCGGGTGGGTATAAAACCCACCCGGTGGGTAAACTCGCCGGGTTTAGAGGTCCCCGGGTGGGTTTTGCGTAACCCTGGTTTTTACATTAAAAGAAAATACCCGGGTAAATTTGAGGATTTGTTTAAGTAACTGTAATTTAAATAAACAATTCCCAATAGCAAGTCCCTATTGATTTGTTTGCGATAAAAACACAGAAGTGATCAATGTTGTTGGGACTTTGGCTTATCTTGTTTTCTCTAGCAGGGGGGGATATTTTCTTTGGGCATCTCCCACAAGATTTCTAGACTCGAGTCAATAGTCAACAGAGTGGCCTTTTGACTTGAATTACTTTTGGAACGTGTTCACAATTCATTTGATCCCAAAATATTATGAGCCATCAAGGAAAACAAGATGAATTTATCCTTTTCTTTAGGATTCGGTAGAAAACACGACGTAGGTTTCAAATACAAACCCCCGACTAATTATTCAAACAAAGATGTAAAGTTTATTATCATTTTGTTATCTAGAGGTTTTTAGGGCTTCTAAAGCCGTTAAAACTCTGCATGAAAACACCATGTGGATTATTTTAATTACTCAAAATTACTCAAAATTACTCAAAACATTGTAAACTCATAAAGCTTTGAAGCGAGGGAGTAGAACAAAGCAAAGCCCTACGAGTTTTTCTGCTTAGTAGTCAATAACCTTATTATTATTCTATTCTCATCTCTCAGAGTCAGTCAGGGTTGGTTATTTTCAATTTTCACATGAAAAATATGAAAAATTTGAAAATTATTGTCTATTTTTCAATTTTAACAGTGCTGTAAGTTTTTGGAGATTTATTTCTCATTTCCACATTTCTGAACCATTTTTTTCTCCATATTTCATGCATAAAAATTGTGTGAATTTTCAACGGCTCGTTTAATAATATCTTTCAAAATTTCTGGGGATTTGATGGTGTTTAATATACTCGTCTTATATATTCGTCCTTGTACTTACTCTACAATATCCCACTAAGCTTAAAGTTAAGGGAAAAAGCTTTTATTTCCATCTGTTTTGTTATTTATAAATAAATTATTATGAATGGAGTCCAAAGTATTTCTGAGGAAAAACAGCTAGTAAATATTATTGTTTTCCACGTGTGGGGATTTAGCATAGGAATGGGCTGAGGTTTTCAGAAATGAAAACACTTTATGGAAATGAACATACGCCACTTTTCTCTATCAAATATCCATGTTTGTTGACACTGAAGATATTGTGGGATTATTATATGAATTTGCTATGATCAATTATTTCATTATTATTCCACTTGTATTTCCAAATTATCTCCAGTGAACAAACATTGACATGTGCTTTCTCTTAGTACTACTTTTATATTAAACAACGTAGCTATTTCGACATATAACTACCCAAATTATATTATCTACCTGCTGCTCATCAAAATCAGCCTTTTACACAAAGAGTTCAAAAAAACATGTTGACTTAATTAAATTAAAATTTATCCCAAATTAAATTATCTACCTGCTGCTCATCAAAATCAACCTTTTAAACAAAGGTTTAAAAAAAAACAGGTTGACTCAATTAAATTAAAACTTATCCTAAAAAATACATACTTGTGTTACTACGAATACAAATAAATTCAGCCCTACACAACCTAAAAAATTATAATCACTGTCCGTCTGTCCGTCCGTCTGTTTGCTTAGTTTTCTCAACAAGTTTCAAATTCTCTAAAAATCATGACTAGTATAAAATGTCACACGTTTTCAAGATGACGTCTTTATTGGCTCTACCCACCCTGTACTGTATATGAAATACTTATGAATTAAAACAACTATGGTCAGTATGAACGGATATAGGCATTTTGTTTTTTTAAGGTTTGCAAATTTGTCACTCAACTAAAAGCTAAATGCAGTTTACGTTTGTAAATAAATGTCAAAGGGGGTGTTAAATTCCAAAGAGACTTTGTCTTAAAATACCTTCAAAGTCCGGAAGGGTCACTTTTTTTTCTGAGAGTGATAAGTTGAGCTACTTGAATTGAAAGCCCTTTAGGATTTGTGCCCTATGACCCTTGAATTGAGCTTCCTGGCCGGAGCTCTCCCGCCATCCCCTCATTCCCCACCGTTTACATGATGGAACATTCTGGATAGTAAAATGCATTTGTAAATTAGTAAGGGAGTTGCGTGAGTTTGAAGGATGTAGCAGTGGTGGTGGATACGATATGGATATGATAAAGTCTGCAAAGATGAAAGAAGGGAGGAAGGGGTTAGATAATGAATTAAATGACATCAAAGCCCCTTTGTAATAAATGTCCCTTTGTATCAAAAATATTTTTGGCACACACGACTTTGCTGACTCGTTGGCATTTTTCAATTAATTTACTCCACAATGGCTCAGCTCTTAAGGGTCTGGCTAGATAAGAATTAACGGATATTATGTCTGCACTTTTCTCTATTTAAGTCCCAATATAAGAAGTTATCTCACAAAGGCCAATGTGTGCATAGTCTCTATCATTCACAAATCAAACTCACAAGCAACCCAGAAACCCATGCCATGGCTGGGCGGCCACTGGGCAGTGGTTGCTGGACTGGAACGCCGTCAATTGATGGTCAACCAGTCGAAAATAGCAGCACCGATTCTGCCCGTTCGTTCCAAACACCTTCAGAACACCGACCATCGATGCTTCCGAAAGACCATAAGAACATCCACCACCGACGCTTTCAATATAATCACCAAGAACATGGACCACCGATGGTTTTGAAAGACTAACAAAAAACACGAAGCATCGATCGTAAGAAAATACCCGGTAGTTCCAGTGATGGCTCTTCTGGCTAACGCCCAACTCCACGGATTGTCAACACTGAAATGAAATCTGGATAATACCAAGGAATATGGAAGCTTTAAAAAAAACCTGCAATTCCCATAGAAGCAATAGGGACGGAGACGTAAATGGTGTTAAATGATTGAAGGAGGTCGAGTGATCGATCATCAGACCGGCGGGGGCTCTTATCTCCGACCAACCTCATGTCAAATATCGATGACAAACTGATTACAAGCCAATCCCACTTGCCCCTTCTGCTAAATATAAATATCCCCCACGGCTCTTATCTCACCTAAACTCTTGCTAATTTATTTTACCTTCCTATTCACAATTCCTTCATTACTTGATTCACACATTTCACACTCACTACGTCTCTCTCCATTCTCAGTGCAGCCAGAGCTACGTCAATCAAAGCAACGTCAGTTTTATTAAGAGCAAGTGGAGCGTGTAAGAAAAAACATGCCCGGTGGGGTTCATTTCCATTATATTAGAATATTCTTAGAATAATCTTAAAATATTCTTAGAATATTCTTAGAATATTCTTACACATAGATTTGTCTTGATTTGGACACGTGTCTACTCTCAACGCCCTGGAGAAACTAGCGAACAAAAATCAATCACCTAGGGAACTTTGGATTGACTGACCCCTTTGAGTCTGAATGACCCCGTTGAGTCTGAATGACCCCGTTGAAGGAGACGTAGGCTGAGGGCCAAGGGACTTAATCTCACGTGTACAAGGATCGCAAAGGTTGATAGACTAAATAGCTGTAGTTCCTTGGTAATCTGTGATAAGGTGGTGAGGTTGAGCTGTTGAGCCTTAAGTGTCGATGGTGGATGGTGGGGCTTTTCCAAGATAATCCTTACAAGTGCTCAAGAGAAGGACCCTCATGGGTTTTCCAAAAGACGGGGATCGGGATGAAAGAGTCAGTTTTTGTAGATATTCGGGTAGAGTGTGAGTTCGGACTTCAGTTTGTCTCCAACATCCAAGGGAATCGGATCTCATGGTCTCATCTCAAAAGTCGTATAGTTTCCGGTTCTACCTGCTCGGTTTTATAAATACTTAAATACCCAAGGGGGCGTTTGTGGCTCCTAGGCTTTGTTTCTTACAAGTCCCCCTCCGAGTTAAGTTTGCGGGCAGGAATTAAAATTCATGATGGACTATTGGGGAAATGTGAGCCGAGGTGGGTGGAGACTGGGGCAAAATGTGATAAATAGTATACGAGGTGATTAGGGAGTAATTAGTAGTTGGAAGATGAGGAGGTGTTGATTGTTGTGGACAGGGAGGCGTTGATTGTTGGGAACAGGGGATTGTTGCTGTTATAAATGGATCCTCTCCAGCTGCTGCGAACGACGGAGGAGACGTTCTCATCCCCCGGGCTCTGGGGCAATAACGGATCTTTGGAAGTCCCCTTGGACATGCAGTTCAATGATGGACATCTTCTCTCCATAATCGTCTACTCTATTCTCATGGTCTTTTCTGCCATTGGCAATCTCTCCGTCCTTCTTATAATACTCAAGTAATTTCTATTAAACTAAATCATACGGGCTTTTTCGGATTTTCCCGATATTTCCGATTTACTAATGTTTTCAAGGTTTTGGAATTTTTTTTGCTGCTGTTTTGTTTTGATTTCGTAGGCGTTTGTCTCCAAATTGTTTGAGTTTTATTGTTAGATTACATAGTCACCTGGATTGCTTTTGTTGTTTTTGGCTTCTTTTTGTTAGTTGTTTGTTCTGAAAGTGGAAAGGATTGTTTTTGGATTCTTAAAGATGCTTTGGGATTGTTGAGAAACTTTTCCGGTGAGTTGATAATTGTAGAAAGTGGAGGGTTTGATTTTTGCTGGGATTTTTACCGGGAATTATTAGACCGATTATGTTGATAAAAAAAGTTTGGGAATATTTCTGAGTATGTGTACATCCTCAGGCCCCACTGACAACTTCTCTAGGGGGATTTTAAAACTTTTCCAACTCTCTCTGATTTCCACACTAAAACTAATAAGAAGATCAAACTACGATTTACGACGTAGATATGGACTATATAATAAAGTATAGGCTATAGGCTATCCAGTTCCCATTTGTAATCTCATCTTCCTCTAATTGTATTGGGAAATCAGAAACTTTAATTTCGAGCTTAGAGATTTTTTAGAGTTTTTTAAAAAATATTAGTCTACTCGGAGTGTACAGGCCCGTTCATGGACTGCTTTTAATAAGGCACTTCTTGAAAGTCAAGGGTCACTTTTTAGGCACCCTATCTCTCAGTAAATTGAATGAGCTATTTAACTTCAAAATCCGTCCAGTAATTAAAGATGAGTAATGAAACCAACAGACAAGGAGACATTTTATCGAAATTATTGATATGGATAAAGATTTTGTTTTTATTAGTCTGGCATGGCAGACCATATTACATAATGGGTTAGTGAAACGGATAGACAGACATTTTAGAGAAACTATTGATACGGATGAACATTTAAAAATTGTAACTGGTCATTCCATTTTGAAAGTGACGTAAGATTTCTAAAGAATTTCCAAAGTAGGTTGTTAAAACGTTTATACTCATCTTCCCTCTCCAAGTTCAACTTTCCGTTCAAATATTTACCTTTTTTTAATGGGTCCAGGTATCTCTGGGACGTGTTGAGATTTTATATTTCTTGTCACACGAGGGGGCCAGGGGGGGTTTCCAAACATTCTAGAGGACTTTAATAGCTTTGGAGAAAGTCTTGAGATTTGTGACAGCTTTTTTATTGCATGACGTCCGTCTCCCCCGCTACGACAAACATCTTGAGGAGTTTAATGCCTTTTTGTGACCTCGTAGGATGACCTTAGAAGGAATCTTTGGATTTCACTCCGCATTGTTAATAAATAAGACTTTCCAAGTAAGTGCGAGTACGAGTTTAACTTGAACGTCTCAATCTCCTTGATTGACATAAAGTGGAGCAGCTTGGGACTTTTCAAAATGTTTCTTAGAAAATAACCCTAGGCTCAAATACCCGGGCGATGTGTCTCCTTGGGAAAGTCTCACTTGCTACCCGGATTTACTCATTTAAAAAACGTTTCTATAATGTTGGGCTCAAGGCGCAGTCGCATTTAAGCCAATCTAATTTCTATCCAGTAATTTCCATGAATATTAGGTCCGTACTACTTGAAAAGATGGAACCTTTTTCATTGGTTTTTAGAACTGCTTTGATTGTTTTACGAAGATTTTTACAACAACTAATAGATTCAGATTCTCAGTATTACTCAGATTGCGTGCTTTCATAATTTCGGGAGTTAACCGATAGTATGAATAAAATTATATCAACTTTGACATGAATGGGTTCGGGGATAAAAAGTTAGGGATAACAGCTTTGGGGATTTCCACTGCATGGAAACCCACTCTAATACCCGAAGTGTAAAGTTTGAAATCCCCGATATTTTCCATCCATATTTTGCCAAAGGAAAATCATGTGAGTATAAATTTTAAATTCAACTGTCTCAACAATAAATTTAAAGATAACAAACTTTTCCACATGTCAAGTCTACCTGACAATTTTGACACTTTTGTTGACACTTACATAATCAGGAGATAGAGAGTTGAGATGCAGGGATTTTTGGCCTGGTATTTTGACAGGTGGCAATATGTAGGGGATATTGTGAGTATCGCTATACAGTCATAATCAGAAGCCAAAAGTCACAGAATCCCAACCTCCCTATTACTGCACTTTGTAGCATGTTGAAAAAGTCCCACGCCTTGTTTTCATTTCTGTCAAAGTAAACAAGAAGCATAATCCAGTGAAAATTCAAAGTTTTTTTCCACTCTACGACAGGCTTAAAAAAAACTTGAGATTTCCTATTGACATGAGTCTGACACACGTGACACTTGAAAATGTGACAGTGCAATCATCTCATGTCATAAGTTGATCGATTTTCTCTGAAAATTATAATGTCCTCTTTGATTGTTGGCCTTAATTTAAAGTAATTCATTAATATCCAATTACCGATATTACCCATCTCACTCGAGTGGAAACTCTCGAGGACTTTGATTAAAAAGCTCATGAGGCTTGGAATTCAGAAGGCTCTCCACATTTCCATGACCCTTAAATTAGAAGCTCCAGCATTCTCCTGGAATGCACTTCCCTCAGCTCGCTATTCAAATTTAAAAGCTATTATCTCCAGGAAATTATGAGCTACTGGAGATTCATTCGTAAGGGCTTTTAATCGTTAATTACCTTTTCAAATTGTCTCCCTGTAATCAAACGCTGTGGTAAATCAGGTAGAAAATATGGGATAGTTTCGTAAACACAGTATTAGGGACTTTTCGATAGAGTTAAAAACCCTTGGGATTGTGAGTGTTACACAATCGTTTAAGCAAGAGATTTTTTATTAGGGAGTTTGCAATATAGTGTTTTTTAGCCTTGGATTTTGACTTTGACAATTATTAAGTTAGTTTTCAAAAATCCTTGAGCAATGTTTTCGAAACTTTTTTAGGACTAAAAACTTTCTACGCTAATGATTAAGTAAATGAGAAAAAAATCAGTCTGGATTTATAAATAAGTAACTATAAGCAGATTAAGTTTCTTAGCTGAGACTTTGGACGTACTTGAAAGGAAATAGGGAATAATCCGAGTGGACTTTAGTGAAAGCTTTTTTCTTCTCCGTTTGAAGTTCCTTGTCTAAAGTAGTCGGTTCTAAGTAATAACATTCCTTACTTACAATTAAACTAATCATGGTTAGTTGCGTTTAAAACAAGTATTTGATTTCTTAAGATTGAAAGAGTAATCCAGATTAATTATTTCCAGAAATGTTGAGATTTTTATTTACCAAGCCCGGGAGAAGGCAGCTTCGAATGTCGGGGACTAAATTGCCCAAAGATACAGGGTGCTTCACGAATAACCATACACATTTAATTCATCCTATCTTCGGATTTCTTTGACAGATTTGATTGATGCATAGCTTAAATTTTAGCTAATGAACCAAATTGGCCACATTTGACCTTCTTTGATCTCTTCCATCCGGTCACCGAACTGTAGCCTCCATAAACTTTGAACTTTGCTAGATTTTGGACTTTAAGTTAGTTCATTAGCTACAGTTTAGGATACGCATCAATGAAATCTGCCAAGGCATTCTAAATATAAAGGTATTATATGGTTTAAACGTGGTGTATAGTTATTGGTGGGACACCCTGTATTATACAGGGTGACTATTGAATGGCATGCTTAACAAGGGGTTTTGACTTTTGAGTGGTTTTACTTGAGACTTGAAACTGCGCTTGAGTTCTGGGGCCTTTGAGTGAAATATGAGAAATTAAGCCCAACTTTTGGTGTTTAGGTAATTTCATTAGTTTTAGTACTTGGGATTGGGCCTAATTAAGTATGAGCTAATTAATTAGTGGTCAGATTTAAGTAGGGCTAAAGTATTGGGTGGTAATTAAATTAAATCCTTTATGTTTTAAAGGTTCAGCTTGTTAGGCTTAAATTTTTTTTAAATTGAATCCTAATTTTCAAATAAGGATTTAAAATCCCTGCTATAGGTTTTTTTTGTCAGTGGGGATTTTAAAGGGTTTAAATAAAAACAATAAGGCAAATCCACTTTTAAAACTTTAGTGTTTTAAATTACAATCGGAGCACAAGTTCTTAAATAAACGTCCTTAAAAACGCATTTCTTATTCAGCTCGTGTATTTTAAAAATCTATTGTTTAAAACTTAGTTTCAAAAGCTGTCCTGTAATTTTTTATGAATTAACTTTCTTAATATATTCATAATCATAGCAGAATTTATTTTAAACTATAAATTAAGCTTGATGTAATTTTTTGAAATTCTTTCTAATGAAATTAATTGTATTTTGCAGGACTCGTCTGAAAGCGCGACTAAGCAGAGTGAATCTCCTTCTTCTTCATCTGGCCATTGCAGATCTATTCGTCACCTTTCTAATGATGCCACTGGAGGTTCGGCACAAAATCCTACCTTTTAAGTCCCTTCATTAAGGCTTCTATAATTACCTCTGTCTGTCTGACTGTCAATTAATTTAATAAATCTCGAAAGGGAGTTGACGCTGAGCCCTGAAATTAGCTACCTCTGCTACTTTAATAACACTCAAAATAGTTTACCTCCATTTCTAGCCTCTTCGTAAGGTCTTGCAGGACCATGTCTGTCTGTCTGTCTGTTCCTTACTTAAATAGCTCTCAAAAGATTGTAGCTTTTATCCTGAAATTGCAGTTGGTCTTATACGACCCTCTCTGTCTGTCTGTACAACTCTCGAAAGGGTTGACTTTGACTCTTGAAGTTAAGGACACACCCCCTCTGGACAAAATGAGCAATTGATTTGTAAAATGTGTGAAATAGCTCGTATGAGTTTGGAGAAGTCTTTTCTTAATAAAATAGTCAAATCAAAATTCCACCCGACTCCTTTGAAAACTTGGTCGTGCCGGTGGGTGGTCCATTGAGAGGGAAAGTGTTTGTTAGGGAATCTAATAGGAATTTTAAGAAGGACAAGAGGTTGAATGACGGATTGGAGGATTGGGCCAGTGTGGGCTTTTATTTTATTTGTTGAGGTGGATGGAATGATTGAATTTTCTCTTTTGTCTCTTTTGAATTCTTTTGTTGGAAACTGTTAGCGGAAAGTTAATGTCCAAGGCCACCACGTTTTACAATTAAATTGTGTTTTCCCCTTCAAAGGGTTTCCTATTCGATTTTCATTTCCTATTCAATTATCGTCTTGTAAAGTGTGTGGACAAATTCTTTTATCTTTAAGTTGATATTTATAAATACGGAGTGGACTTGATGCAATTCAACCTACATCGATAATTACAGTCACCTTCATTTATATTTCCCATTTTTTAGTTTTCCCCCTTCTAGCTTATGTGAAAATTGGATAGTAAAAAACAATCTGGCTGTAACATGATGTTTGTATTTAAGATACATGAAATTATGCCTAAAATGACATAGGGTTCATGGTTAAACAGGGTTAAGCTTGTTGATCCAAGCCCCGTTTTAAAATGTTGTAAAAATTCCAGGGTTTTCCACTTTCATGGCAATGTCACGAATTAAACTTTGAAATGTCCAGACTATATCCACCTCACGTGCCAAAGGTTCCATGTCCAGGGTCACTTCTCGTAAATGTCACGTATCAAATAAAAGTCCCACTGCGTTATGTCACGTCTCCTTATGTCACGTAATATAATTTTCGGGGAAATTCAAAAGTCCCACTGCCACTTTCCTTATGTCACGTAATATAATTTTCGGGGAAATTCTGGAGGGTTTTAAAATAATTTCCTAGCAACTAGTCACTATTCAATGTGTGCAAAGTTTCTTGGCATATTTAAAAAAAATTCCACCTAAGGCTTATTTTTTTAGGGATTTTGCAAAGCTCTAGGGACTTTTGCTTAAGTCTCATATTAATTCGTAGATTTTTCTGCGGCCTAGGGGATTTTTAAAATCCCGGAAACTTCAACTCTACTCGAGTCTCTTAGGCTTATAAAGGAATCGAATTATCTTTTTATCAGAATGGGAAACGAAGGTAACTAAAGATTAGATCCCCAGATATGCTTACATTTGTAACTAACTCCAGCTACATATTTTAAAACCACGTTGGATATTACATGATTCTTCTATACACTAACTTTTTATGCTTCAGCATTTCATATCTTACTGTAGCTAAAGTTCTGTGAGTTCCTCTCCCTTCTCCACGAAAACCGTCTGGCATGGGCGTACCATGTTTTTTGTTTTAATACTAAAGATAATGCTATGCCTCGTATCATTTGAGATGACCTTAACCAAAAATAAGAACAGCCTATGCCAGGCTGTTTTGGTGGAGGAGGGAGAGGAACTTACAGAACTTTACGCACAGTAAGATATGGCAAAAAATGAAATGAACGTGGGTAAGGACAGGAGGAGCCCCGAGGTGGGATTTCGGGTTTCCGGGATTGACATTTAAAACTGATTTTAATTTTCTTCATAAAATTGGGATTAAAAATATTATTTCTACATAGCCTATAGCCCTCTATATATCTTATTCTATAGCCTTATAGGAAGATACTATTTTATAAATGTGTTTAGGATTTCAGTTTGATAATTAGGGTTAGTCCAAAACGATCCCGTTTATTCCCAACAATCCAGAAAAGTCCAGGAATTCCATTGTGATGAGATTTATTGCCCTGAGGTGGTATTTGAGAAGCCTGGAGAATGTTACTGGAGAAAAAATCAATACGATCTTTCTTGATTTCACTCATGTATTAAAAAATGTGATATATCCTATAAAGTCTTGTTTCAAATTATCTTCTGTTCTCTCCACGTAATTCTAGCTTCAACAATATCTCCTCTATAAGCTATACCAACTTCCAACTATATAGCAAAACATATACCATTTAAAAACTCATTGATCCTCTTATAAAAATAATTCCTCAGAATTTCCCCAACTTTAAAAAACATGCTAGTTCGTAAAATCATCCCGAGATTAAATTAGAAAAAGACCAGAGGGAAGGATCCTTTTTCACCATCTGATATCCCAAGAACCTACAAAAGTATTTGCAACTTTAGACCAGTCTGTTTTTTTTGGTAGACTGAAATCAAATTGATTTTTCACCTCAATTCATCCTTTTAAAAGTTGGGGAGAATTCCAAATGTCTTATTTAGGGCATAGCTGGGCTACCACTGACCACCTGGTCTAAAAAGGTCCAAGGCCTAAGTGTCCAATTATTGTCATTTGCCTAATAGGGTTTTCAAATTGCCAAACACGTCAAAGAAATAAAAATCAATATATTCATTGGTTTTATTTTTTGCCTCAACGACCACTTGCCTAAAAAAAATGCCACTGACCACCGGTTGTCTAAAAATAGGACCAACATTGGTGAAGGTGGGATTGCCCAGGAATGTCTCGATGAATATCTTGTTGATTAAAGTGGGGCTGCTTGATTTTGAGATATTGCGAGCACTTAAGGCTTCAGGGATAATTTACTTCACTAGGCTACACTTCATTAATTCCACCTGAATTTCCTAAGAGCTCATCTCAAGTGGACTCCAAAGACGTTGTAGCAGATGCCATTTGATTAATTTAACTACTTGACTAATATTTGGCTATTCCACTATTTCCGGCTCATTCTAGTTGAGCAAGAAAAGGATCAAACGCCCAGAGGGGCATGATTTCAAAATCTCCTCCAAATATCCTGCAAGTTATATTTGAGCTGAGGATACAAAACATCTCGAAAATAGTCAAAAAGCCATTAGGAGTATTGACTTAGACTTAAATTTCAAAAGTGTATGTGTAAAGCCCCATTGAGGGTCAAAGGTCAAATTTTCCGACAGCATTGTAACTGAATACATTACCCACTGAAGACAGCGAGTTGAATGCACTACTAAGCTTTAACATTGGCCCTGCAGGACAAGCTGGTATTGAAACACAAACAGACATTTCTAAGGAATTACAGAGTAGATTTAATTATAAAATCCTTGGGAGATTTTTGTCCCATTTTTGAAGTCAATTCAGAACCAATATCCCCGAAAAACGGTTTAAGCCCAAAATGAAGCCACTCGAATCGGATTTTTCGGTTATAACTATCCTAGTCATAATATACTAGCTGGGGACTTTTCCCACGGCATCATAATTGTATTTCTGGCTTGGCTAGTTAAGTAAATGAAATGAGACAATGGTAATAAAAATCGGCCCAGTAGTTAATGCAAAGTCATTAAACAAACAGACAAACATTCAGGGGAATTTGAGAGTAGATAAGTAAAAAGGCTCTGTCGGGCCATCATAGGACGGGTGGTAATTACAGAATGGATGATAAGAGCTTAATTTCGTTGATGGTGTAGGTGGTAATTTGATGTATTGTAAATAATTGTCAGATCGGTTGGAACATGACAGTTTCGTGGAATGGTGGGGACAGCCTTTGTCGGATCATGTCCTTCTTTAGAACTTTTGGAATCTACCTTTCCGGCTTTGTAATCGTGTGCATCAGCTTGGATCGGTACTTTGCAGTTCTCAAGCCCCTGGCTTTACCACAAGCCAACCGCAGAGGCCGCTTGATGCTCTGTCTAGCGTGGACGGGGAGTGTCATTTGCAGCGTCCCACAGGTTTGTCACCTCTTTTAATTCCCTCATATTAATTGCCAAAAGTGAGGACTTTTGTGTACCTCGGGAATATCCAGGGTTGGCCATAGAGATTTGACAATTTTGAAGTTTGATGAGTTGCTAAAGAATCATCTAAAAGCTTAGTGATATAATAAATGACCTCTGACCCATTCCGAAATCTATAAATAATGAAGATTTTTGATATTTTCAGTCCTTTGTGTTTCACTTGGAGAGACACCCGGTGTTCATTTGGTACGAGCAGTGCATCACCGTCAACTTCTTCTCATCCAAGGCATTGGAGTTGACGTACAACTATTTGGGATTCATTTTCATGTACGGCTTCCCTATGGTTATGATCCTCTACTGTTACATTTCCATTCTCTACGAGATCTACAAAGTCAACGCGTTGAGGCAAAATGGTGAGTGGGCTTTCATTAATAACTCTAAGTACACAGCCCGTCAATGGGCCCCGTTTGCTAAGACCAGCCCGAAGACCCGTTTTGGAGGTCAATGTAGCTTTTTTTCCCTATATTCTTGCATTAAAGAACTGATTGTGACTTGGAACAGTCAAATCAGAAGCCAAAAATCCCTGTAGCACAACCTCCCTAATGTAATGTAATTAAGCTGTGTGTCTCACCTGGCTACTGGCTAGTTAAGTCAGTGGAATAAGCTACTCAGCTTTAAAAAAACTTAAGCAGTCAAGGAGGAGTAATAAAACACACAGATGGACATATTTAGTGAATTATAGATCAGATTGGAAATCCTCTTTCCCCCAGTTCTCAGTTTACAAAAGAGCTTTTGCAGAGAGTGATTAGAAATGAACACAATACTTTTATTCAGCCGTCTCTCTCTTTTGAAATTAAACTATTTAGGGGAGAGAATAGTGCGGGAGACGGGAGACGGGAGACTGCCCTTGGAGAAACCCGTGTGGGCTTATCATGTCCAATTGTGTGATGATAATAATATGTGAGTCTTGCATGCTCTTAAAAGAGGGAGAGACTAAACTGAGGAATGGTTTTAGGTAACAAAGAGAGTTAAGAAAAGTTGGAGAGAATCCTTTTGCCAAATGATATTTGAAAGAAGAATATAAATTTCTTGTCAACACTTTAACATAAAATGTGGGAAGTGGGAGTGGGAAGTGGGGACTTGGGATCTGTGAGAATCTATGCATCAAGCACAGCTTCAAGTTCTCCACATGTTTTAAGCTTCTTTTGCATTAGGTTATAGACTCTCCTAATTTATTTCTCATAAATAAGCAATGTTTAATTTAAATCTTTTCTACTCTGTGAATTCGTATAAAAATAAAGTTTATGTAGGTTGAAAAAACAAGTTGGCTAATTTCAAAACAAACATCATTTCACAGTAAAATAACAAAACAGAACCGAAACTGTTTTTTAATATATTTTTTGCGCTTTCGTTTAAAAAAGTACGAAACTTTGTGATATGGAAATCTTAATTTTCTTCAGCTACTATAAACTTGATTTTCATGGAAAATGAGGGAGTTGAAAAGATTGCAAATTAAACATTATTAGCTAAAACATTTTTAAACACCCTTTAGGAAAACAGTTGAAACGTTGAAGATGAAATCTGAATATCTCCAGATTACCACAAGGTTGGGATTTTTTAGGATGTGAAATGGTGTTGAGTTTATGTTGTGACGTCTTGTGCCACCGTCAACGAACATTGTTTGAGAAACAATTTATAAAAACTGTCTCTTTCATCTTTTCCTTTCCTCTCTTGAATCATATTTCCGGATTTTCAGGCCAAGTCCCTTGAAATACCCACGGGGGACTATTGAGACAAGGATTCCGTTCGGTAATCCATCACTTTCGACTATAGTTCACTTTCAATGACACAAGTTGGCCAAAAATAGAAGTTGGAGGAGGATCGTTTTTTTCACACTGCACACAGGAGGATAATAGAGAGTTTGAGATAGACTGAGTTTTGGATTATTAGTGTCACACTGTAGCAACTCTCTTAAAATTCACAGCTACAGTCACAACCAGCAGCTAAAAATGCCTTGAGCACAACCTCCCTATTATTAGGTAGTGCAGCTACTGTGTCGTTCAGTCTGTCGAATATTTCGAAACCCGAATCGAGAATTTTATAAATGGAAACGACCTGACTTATCTCTGCTACTCTGTTTATCGTATCAGTATCGTAAAGTAAAGAAGTGTATCGCAACCTCCCTAATCTCTCGAACACACTTGACATTTTCTGGTAGTTTCAGGAATTTTTAAATGTTCTTTATTAACCCGAGTAAGATGTCTGTAAGTAACAGTAAGGTCAAATATAATTAAGGCTTCACAAGTCCTTTTTAAAGTTTTAAACAAAATACTCCACTTACTTTCTCGGACATGTTGAATATTTATAAAGGTAATTCGGAGAAAAGAGCCGAATTTGGAAATCTCAAATCATATGCAGACCAATTTAAAATCCTAATACCCGGAGGACTGAGTAATTTGAGTTTTTTTGAGTTCAATGAATTACTTTTACATTTAATGAGACAATTTAGAGGGTACTTGAGGGCACTGAGCCTGAAGTCGTAGGAAATGATCCTTGAGCTATAAATATTATCAAATTGGAAACTTGTAACAACCCAATTATATTTTTAATCTTTTCCTTCGTCTAAAGTCCGGAATTAATTTTTATTTTCTCGTCACTTGGCATATCTTGCTCATGTTATTAAAAACTCGAGATAGCATGAGTAGGATATCTCCATGAACTGTCACGTTTTAACTTGATGATAAGGTGGAGGAGGTGGGATTGTTAACATTGGCTTGTTACAGGGGGATTCTTATATTTAAAAAAGCTAGCTTCATTTCTTTCCCTTCATATTCTCAATTGATTTAATGTAGTGAAATCAAATGTTAATGTACACATTGAGAAATGGCTAGTATAGATTTAAAAAATTTAAAATGAAATTCGAATTTTTATTCTTAAGATTAAGTTCAAAGTTGAGATGTCGAAATTTCCAGAATCCCTCAATTCCAGTTCAATGGCTTCCTTTGATATTTAAAGCTTGTCTTTGAAAATAACTTACGAGTTGGTATGTTAATATAATAATAAACCGTTCAACGAAATAGTAAAGTATCGACTGTTTCGGGTATATGTCCATTTTCTGGGTCACTGGATGACA
>JAQFYM010004255.1:0-16039 GCA_034694785.1 Agrenia bidenticulata | reverse complement strand
CCCACTGTACCCACTGTACACACTGTACCCACTGTACCCACTGTACCCATTTGACGTTTTGTTATGCATTGTACCCACTGTACCCACTGTACCTACTGTATCCACTGATCCCACTGTATCCACTGTATCCACTGTACCCACTGTACCACTGCGCCCACTCTGTCCACTTTACCCATATCCCATGGGCAGGGCGTGCCGAGGAATTACTGGGCTCGGTCAATTTTTGTATAGGCCCTGCTAATTTTACAGAAGTAAAAAAGTAATAGGTTGTAGGTAGGGTAATCATTTTCTAAGGCCCCGGGGTATCCGGGCATTGGGGTACCCATGCTCTAAAAAATTTGCTTAAGATATTTGGTACTAGTAGCCCGGGTAAAAAAAGCAGGGCCTGGGGTCTTACAGGGAGAACAATGGGTACTAATAAGTCACACAAAAATGAAAAAATAAAATTCTAAATAAAATGTTCTACTAGATAGATATGATATATGCAATGATGATACTTGTTGATTATAGCTTTGATATGCTAGTTACGACCTTTTTGTGTTTTTTCTATTCTATTTCTAAAAGTAATTGGATATTGCAATATAATAATTTCTCCGCAAGATTCGGGCCTAGCATAACACTACTCACTTTGCAAAAAAATACAAAAATATTAGCATATACTATAGCAATATCCTTTTTTTTTGTCAACCATCAACCTTTATAAGTTTTGTGGCATGCTCAGTGAACTTCTAGTTTACACGCTGTTATCTTGGGCATGTGCGTGCTTTTATTTCAAATAAACAAACGCTTATAATTAATGCATGTTTTATATACAGTCACAGTCAAAATGTAATTTACAAAAAATTTGACTTCCAAAAAAACTAGAATCGTTATTTTACATAAATACTCTGTTTTTATACTAAAAAGCCTCTACTTTGGCATACTACTGTGTCAGCATGTTGCAGAATTATGTTTTGGTATAGGTGTCAGAGGTTTGAAAAAATGTATCTAATAAATTCATATGTTATTGTCCAATAAAATATATTTATTTTTCTTTTTTGTAACTTCCTACATGAACAACAAACAAATTTGTGATTTATTTTTCCAGCCCGTAGACAAAGAGTCTCATATTTGCAAATTTGCCGTAGAAAGAAAAGCTGTCGTTAATACTACTGGCTATTCATATTTACTATTTTATATAGCGAAAAACATAAGGAAACTTATAACGAGCTACTAACTAGAACATTTTAAGGCTTTAAAATGTAACAGTTTTTATTACCATATTACTTAAACCAAAAAAAGAAACTGTATGAATAGATGACCTAGATTGTTAGCGTCAATCTTTCCTAATATTTTGTTGAAAATACTAAAAACTAGACTCAATCCGTCTCTAGACTCTATTTCCTACCCTACTCTCATAAAGTATATTGATCTTATAAAGTCAGCAGTTAAAAAAGCAAAAGGGAATAAACTTGGAAAGAAATTAAACTTGTTTTTGATAGTTGGTCATGTCGGCCAAATTTTAAAACGCTTTGTTTGGGCAATGTCTAAAAAGGAAAACAAGAATACTGTTACAATTTATGTCAATTGAGGATGCCGAGGATGTTTCAATAGAAAGTTATATGTACTTGATTACAGAGACTCCTCGAGAGTATGAACAGTAGGTAAAAAATGTTATATTTATAGTATCTGATAATTGCGCTGTAAAAAAGCGTGTAGAAAAAAAATCTTGATGTTCCAATGATAGGATGTTTTTCACATAGTGTTTTTAGCAGTAGAAAGTATGTTTGCTCAGGAACAAATCAATCGGAGCATCATAGAAGTACATTAGTTAATGACTTACTACTAAATTAGTAATGAGCACCGTTATCTCGCAAAAGAACGCCTCTTTTGGCAAAAACACATACTGCTACGCATAGGAAATCAGTTTATACTATGTTTTAACGATATATAGAAATTAAAAGCTTTTTGATGTGCATGATAGTGACAAAATTTTTTAATTTAGTCTTAAAACCCAGCCAAGCATACCCAACAAAAATTCTCTTTTTACTACTCTTACATATTTTGAGCAGGTAACAAAAGAACTTTAAAAGTATTCATGCACAATTCACCATGCAAGATGTTCGTTTGATGCAGATATAGACGCATATCCATTTATACAGCACTATCTTGCAATGAATGCAAATATTGCCTATAATTCAAGCTTTGAATGTGCTATCATAAAAATCATGCAAGGGGATGAGCATCAACTGAATAAAAATATTAGACTTTATGTACCATATGAACTAAAGATCTTTAATAAAAAAGCAGTTGGCAACAGCCGCACACGATTCTTGTTTAGAAAGGAAAATTTGGGAAATAGCAAAAGAAAAATCAATGAAAATCAATAAAATTGATACAGCGTCTAAATATAGCGGACTTGATTAGATTTATTCAACTAATAATTTTTGCGAAAGATTTTTAATAGATGCAGGTAATATTTAAAATGATCGCAGGATGGCATTGAAGGATTGCAATTGTGGCAATATTCTATTTTACAAATTTAATAGGAGCTATTGGTCAATACGGACAATACGGGATTACCGTAAACAAGAATACCATATAGTTATTTTTAAATTCATTTGCAATTTTTTTTTTAACATATTTATTTAATTATTACAATCTTTATGTCTATTTAAAGCAGGCCGTTCTTATTTATTGATGAAATTCGGTATTATATATTTATACCGAGAATATTGACATTTGACGTGTATTTTGCAGCTCTTGTTGTTATCATATTCAGGAGGATTTTTTTTTCTTATCTAAAATAATCTCTACAAAATCGTATATTACCCAAATTCTTTTGTTTACATTATAAAAAATTTGCTTTCCAAATAATGTTTGTGCATGCACGTGCTGCTCTTCCTATTCCATAACCATAGTTTATCGTCTGTCGTTAGGTTTTTTATATTGCGTCCTCCCGATCATATACCAACACAAAGAGGGATCAAAATAAATAATATAAATTAAATGTAGCATTAAAAAAACACTATGAGATTAACAGTAGTCATATAGAATTTCGTTCATAAATGCATACAATTATTTGCAATCTGAGTATGTAATAAACTTGACAATATAATAAACTTGTGCTAATGATTTAATTTACTGCAAAGACCCGATAACAGTAATTCAAAAACTATCGCAAAATAATCTAATTTATTAAAATAATTTTTTTGCTTAAAGAACACGTCAAAAATGGCATAATTTATTACAATATATAAAGAGATTTTTCAATAAATTTTTATACTTGTAAAAAAAATAAATTGATTTTGGTTGTTTATGCGTGTTTCATAGTCACAGAAAACAATTATTCCATTTACAAATACCTCTGTTACATTACAAATGTATTTTGTATTTCTATATGCTATTTGTGTTAATACGAATATATAAATACCATAAAAACAGATATTAAAGTCTTTATTTAAAATTTATGTGGCAATATAAATATTTACTTTTTTAACGTTTAACATTGAAGTTATTGAATTTAAATATATTTTTTTGTAATAAAAAACACAATGATTTATGTACGAAAAACTGCATACATAATTAACTATTAATTAAATCAATAAATTGGCCCCAAAAATACAATATATCTATTTTTTTTTAAAAAAAGCAATATAATAAACAATACAATACTTTATATCTCTGCTGACTAGCCCTGGTCAAAAAAAAATCCTGGCTACGCCACTGGTCCTATTAAAAAATAAATCATGAATTTGTCTTTTTTTATGTGGTAACTGAATATTGCACAAAACGAAGCTGAGGGTTTTCCTATTCCAGACAAAAAAAAAACATTTTTTGTAGCGTATACATATTACCAAAAAATTCTTTGTCGTTTTGCACAGTTATAGAACACAAAAAGCGACTGCGGTAAACATTTCGATATAAAAGTAGTTGCAAATATTTTACGACGTTTTAATATTTATCAAATAACTTTATGCGCCATCGACCGCAGAAACACGGCTTGTAAAGCGACATATACGAACGCTTTGTACGGCCTTAGAAAATATGGTAATATAAGAACAGGTTGATTAGATATGTTTAAAACAGTACTATTGCATTCTTATAATACTCATAACAAAAAAACTTCAAGTTTTGCCTCATTTAAGCCTTTGTAAAAAAAGGCGTTTGAATTCGTAGCAGAAGAATCTTTTTATCATGAAACGCAAATTTTTTTTTACATAAAGACTAGAAAAATCAAAAATAAAGTTTACGAGCTGAAATTACACCAATTAAAACAGGAATTACGTCTAAATTATTAAGAAAAACGCAAAAAATTATAAAATTTTTTGCTTTCGGTGTCTTGTCTTACTCTCTGACAGCACAGAAATGCAGAAAAGAGGCAATGCACTGGGTAATAAATGTAAAAAGCTATTTATTGTTGTTTTATGTAAGGCAAAATATGTACAAATTAATGGTTAGAACGGTTAAATACTATGCAAATGCAATAATGGGGCTAATTGAATGCTTTTTGTAAACAAAAAAAAATATAAAAAAAGCATATCAAAATAACAAGAAATGAGTAGGAACAGCAAAATGCTGCATAACAGTGTCATTTCAACAATTTTAATATCATTTTAAACGCACGGTAGATGTTAAATATTTCTAGTATATTGATTTGGCTGACCATGGACCATATTTATTAATCTAACGACCTAATCAGTATTTAGAAAATTAAGTACCGGAAAAATTTGTACTTCGTGCTGTTTGTGTAGAAAAAAGTGGTGATATATTTGACACATATTATACATACAACAGCCATAACTTTTTATTTAGTCTACCTTTATTTACACTGGTTGTGCGTTGAAAAAAAGATATGACAGGTTGTAAATTTTCCAAAAACGAAACAAACTATCGCACAATATCTCACAATACACATCCACGTGTGAAAAAAAAACACCTAAAAGCTTTAACGGCTACACAGAAAAAGTAACTTACGATTGAATTTGTTGTATACTACCAGCCAACAAAGTCAAAGCCCATTTACATACTGTTCGCATAGCAAAATAAGTAGTTAACTATGGATTAAATATATGTAATCTAATAAAATTATTTTAAAGCGTTTTTTTATATTTTTAATCATGTGCATATGCTTAAACTTTTCCTTCTAAGCTTCAATTCCTATGTGGTTACTTGAAAAGATCAAAATTTTATCGAAAGTATTTTTGATACCTGGGATCAGTAATAATATGCATTGGATTTGTATGCAGTTTAACAAAAACGCATACAAATGTCTGTCATGAATTCGACAATGGTATCATGATTTAAGGAAATAAAAAAGTTTTAAAAGATGAGGACAAGGATACGGGCTTCCTTATACCCGGGTTCAAAATAACCCGGGTGCACAATTTATTTGAATTTCTAATGCCCGGGTAGTCGGGTATAAATCCGGGTATTTTTTTACTGTAAAAAAAAATTAAAAAAGTGTCATAGTGCACTAAACAGTTAAAATATGTCCATCTAGTTTTTAATAAATAGAAAAAAGCTATAACCTGACCTTCTTGCAGCAAATACAATACAAAGTTGCCCGAAATGAAAGTTTAAATTAATAACCAATACATATACTTTAATAGTATGCAATTTCTTGTTAGCTTTTGCTTGCAGAAGCTGTTAATAGCCGTGGTTATTTGAACAGCTTAATATATTTTTCTGTAAAAATTACACGGGTATAATAAGAAAAAAGATTATATAGTCGGATTTTACATTTAAAGAAAAAAACAAAAAAAAAGTTTTTTAACCTAAAAAAATACAAAAAAAAAAGTCTTTATTAAGACATTTTCTGTCCCTTTTTTCTTTCCTGTCTTTACATATCGTTTTGTATCGGGATTTTTATAGAAACATTTCAATTTTTCACGACAAATATAGTTTGTGTTTTTTTTTATGTTTTATATAAATTATAAAAAGCTAAAACTGCATTTTTTTCTTTTGTTTGCGCACTTAATGGTGTCAAAAATAAGGTTGTAATTACAAAGTTTTCAAAAAATGACTACCAGCAACCTTGAAGCTTTATCATTATTTTCTTTTGCTTTAAATTAAGCCATAAATATGCGTATCACATGTCTTTGTATCAGCCGTAATTTTTATTATTGAATATACAAAATATGTTATGAAAAAGCGCGCTAAGCTTAACTGCATAATTTCTGTTTTTTGAACTATACTTTTTTGATTGTGCAGTATAAATTTCAAGACTTCCATATCTGAAACCTATGTTCGAGCCTCCAATGTACACACAGATATTACAATAACACTATTCTTAAAAGTAAATTTTTATAAAAAGTATAAATTTGTCTATGCTTTACAATCAATTTTTACGTATGTGCGACATTTGCTTTTTTTTCGATCTTTATATAAAAATCATCTTGCATAAATAAAATATATACTAAAATTTACCTCCTATAAGCATGTATTTTTCTTTTTTAGATTGTAAATAATACCACTCTATTTTACTCATCAGTATTTTCCTTGCGTTTTTTGTTGCTTTTTAGATGCTTGTTTTTGGCATATAAAAACCTGGCAAGCCCAGACTAAGCGCAAAATTTATAAGTCGCAGTTTACATAGTATAAACAGAAAACGTTTGGTAACGTTATATGTATTTTTCATAAAAAAAATTTGTTAATGGCACATACTATAAATAGAGCTTAGAGCTTTTTATATTTGACAGCATAAGAAAAAGAAAAATACAGTAAAATGTCTTATATAGCAGAACCATTTTATAATTCCGATAAAATGCATTTGTTAAACAAGTTATACTTTTGACTAGTATCTATTTGTTGTAAAACGGCTGACCTGCGTGTGCTACTGAGTAATTCTTCAACAAGTTTTTACCTGCAAAATACCCGGGTACACGGGTTTGACCCCTAACAAGATAATAGCAAGTGTACAATTACTTATATAGAATTTCGTACGCCAAATGACGTTTTCAATTGCTGTGTATACTTTTTAGGCTTTTCTATGCAAGTTTTTATGTTATATACACATAAATTTGATCGAAAAACTTTTCGTGTAGTTTTACGAGATTTTAAGGATCGGTAATAGATGTACTATATTTAATTAATGTATTTATGATATTTTTAGATTTTGTTGAAAAATCCGTTTTTTGATAATAACTAACAGTTGGTAAATGGTTTTTTTTAGTAAATCATTTTTTTGCAGTAATACTTTTTGTTATCAATACGCTGTTGTTTTTTTTCAATTCTTTGTGTTTGTTTATATATTCTCTGTTCCTATAGCATTACACATACAAAAGAGATAACAAAAGTAAATATTAAGTTTTAAGATCTATATTGTTGTTTAGACGTAATCGTATGAATTTTCGTTTTTCATGTATTTTCTCCTTTCTTCTCGTTTGCTTGTGCTTTATATTCATGACGTCGCTATTAGGGTCCCAAAAAAGGAGGCAAAAAAAATTGCAACTATAAATATGGTTCAATAATTTTTTTATTTCTTGAAATCAGATTATTTTACATAAAAGATTCTTTCGATTTCTTCTAGTATCAGAGCGAATAAATTTAAAGTGAATGACGCATCTCTTGGTAGGTAAAGTGTTCAAGGTTTTAAACTTATAGGATTCGCTGCACAAAGATCTCCTGTTGTCATAGAGATGCAAATAAAAACAATAAAGATTGTGTCTTAAGATAGTTGCAACTGTATTCAAATTCATTTTTCAAAAATATAAGCTCTAACACATTTAATATTATTTAGGTACTCACAAATTGTTCAATAAGAGACGGCAATGGCTAAAATGTACTTACGAGGCAACTTGTAATCTGCAATAAGTTTCTATTCTATAAGAAAATCTTATAAAGCAATTTTTTCATAACTTTTAAGTATTTTCTATTTTTATATATTTTCAGGCACCTAAAATACATCGAATAGTTAACTTTGCATATGGTAATGCTACAGCGATAATAATATGCCAAATCCTGTAATTACAGGATGCTTTATCATACGTAGATTTTTAGTATCGAAGCTTTTAATTTATTAATGTTTATGTTTAACCTGTATTTACGTATCGTGCTAATTTATTTGTTTGCTAAAGGTCATATTTTGGTAATTATACTGCAAGTGAATAGAACTTGCAAACCAAACAAACATTGTGTTCAAGATGCGAAAATTTTTGCACATGTATACCAAGTGCAAGGTATATTTGCACCATCCGACAAAGATCAGTAAAATTGCTTGTTGCATCCAGAATAAAAACAAAATAACCAAAACTAAATTTATCTTAGCATAATTGTTTCTGAATTTGGTTTTTGCAACTTTAGAAGGTTAAGAATACTACAGCGAAAACGCAACCATCAAGAACTTGCCACAGTATAGTCAGAATATATTCTATGTTGATATCACCGTCTAGTCAAACGAAATATTGGAGCTTTTGTTTATATATTTGGCACATATTACAAAAATATCTCTTGTAAAGTATCGGTGAATATTTCAAGCGATGTGTTTTTTACTTTTTTTAATAAAGCCTGTGCATCAAAGAATTTAGTATTTCACTTCGACTCAGGACTTCAACTGCAATTCCACATAAAAAAATGCGTTAAGTTTGTGTAAAAAAATCATAGTGACTATATTTTACCGGCAAATTGTGGCTTTTTTTATCTATGTATAAAGCAACCATATCATGAGCCTTTGCTACTTTCATCCCTTTCTTTATATCATAGGCCCACTTTCGTACATTTGTACTACATTTCTGTCTGCAAACTGTTTAACTGAATATAATTCTGTCTCTGTAAGCACGAACGATGATTATCGTTTTTTTTTAATACACTACGTCAGGGATGCATGATTTCGCGACCTTAAAAATACCCCATGAACAATGAAAAAAATATAAAACAAAGAAAAAAAATATGATTAAAAATATCATTAAGAATTCTTGGTTGCAATAAAAGGATTAATAATTGTGGAGCGCCTAGAGAGCTGGCGCGCCCAGCCCACCTTCGGGAAAATGTTAGGGTGTAGGAAAACAAACAATATTTGACAAAAATAGTGCCCATACATTAATTTCTGCAGAAAAAATATGTTTTTTTTCTAAAATCGTCTTTTTTAGTTTTGTAATTTTTTTAAAAAATTATAAAAAATGTAGATAAAAATATTTTTTTTATATAGTTTTTGTAAAAAAAACCCCTAGAAAAAAAAATTTGCATTTTAGAGCGCGTTTTTGTTTTATTTAAGCTTTAATGGGCCCCAGAAAGTGGGCTGGGAGCGAGGGGGCTCGCTGGGCGCTTCTACTTTAATTGCATTAATATTTAGTTTCGTATTGGTTAGTCATATTATTATTTCTTCTTTGACACATTTAATCTGATATTTGGTTTTAGTTTTCGTTGTATTCAAAACCAAAAATGCTGACTCACAGAGATATTAAGTTGAAAATATAATAAGTATTTATATAAGCTTAAGTTGCCAATTGTGAATATGATTCTACAAATTATGCATAAAAAAAACCAAACCTTGCGATGATAAATTTTTCTGTAATAATGATCCGCTTTAAGTTTTATAAGTTTTTTTTTCTCGTTGAACTATAATGAAAGAACCGAACTTAAATTCCGAAACGGGAATTATTCTTTATTATAATCTTAGCCAAGTATATCATAAAATCTGTTTGCTATATTATTTTTAAATGCTATCAATATACCGATGATTTGCAACTCAACTTTTTAATTTTTAGGATGCTTGCTATATTCACTTGAAAAAGTAAATACCTGCTGTTCAGGCCATTCAATATATAATGTGACTTTTTTGATTATTTGATAAATCTTATTTTTCATGTGAATTAAATTTAATTTTAGCCCTTAAAAGAAAGAATTAAATCTATATAAAACATTATAGAAATTACATAGGGAAAAATATGCGGCTGAAACTCATGTTCTTCAACAACGTGACATAGTAATTTTTCCGTTCTCTTGTAAAATAATCTTTCATGATTTCTGTTTTTTAAAATGCCCTTATTAATGTTATCCCGCATGAAAACCACCAAATAGAGTTAAAGTCTAGAAAACCAGTAAAAAAAAGATTTCATATTTATTTATAAATCTATTAATATTCTAGAGCGACGAGGGTTTTTTTTATATACTTGATCATTTCATAAAATTATTTAAATGCGCATAATAATGCAAGATTTATGCTTGTTGATGCATGGGCAAATCAATGAAGTATGCAGTGATTTTTTTGCAATTAGGATTACTAGAAAATATTTCGCTAAAAACACCATTATTTTTATCTACTAAAAGAGGAGCCCCATCTAAAGACCCCCAACTACATTTTACATATCAATATTATATAAAAAAAATAATCATATATAATGTAGTTTAAATCTATTCCTCGCGTAGTCGTAAAAAGTTTTTAGAAAATAAAAAACTAACTTTAACTCGGAAATCATACAAATATCTAACATAACATATAAACTGGATCTCACTGCTTTAATCGTTACGTTCATCAACTTGTAATGTATCGATGGAGGTGCTTTGAAGTTGTATTAATATAACACCTTCTATATAATTTGAGATTTCGTTACTTAATTGACCCTTTTATTTTTTTTTAATGTAAATACATCAATTTTTGCAGCATTTCGGGTTTTCGTACAATGTTTTATTTACGCGGTTAAATATGGGCTGGTTCAGTTTTTTGCCAATTAAATGGGGGCACCCAGCTTTTGCTATATGATATTCGATTTTTAATTTTAAAATCTTACCTTCGTAAGCATTTAAACCATTAGTTACCACATTGTATAGTATAAATTTTTGTTAGTCGTCCACTTTCAACAGCGTGTTCTTCTTGATAATGATTTCTTAAATGGTGCTCAAAATATGAATTTTTGTACTTTTTTTGCAGGCCCATGCGCATCTTATCCCAGTGGCGTTTGCGCATTGTTATATATGGATGTAGGTGCTTTTTCGTTCCTTGCATAGCTGACAAAAGGGAAATTGGGCGCATTCTTCATTGCAGAAGTCAGACCCATAATAATGATAATCTTGATTATACAATCTTTTTTGCTTATTGAGTAAGTTTGGCTTGATTTGTTCCAGGTTGGGTTGTTGGACAATATCTGTTTTAGATTACTATTACACGCCACAATTAATTTCTCGTTGTTCATTTGCACCAAAAGGGTAGAAAAACAATAAAAATGTAACATGAAACAGAAAGTGCATCCTTGCAATACGTGTTTGTGTAGTTGTATCTTGTTGTATAACATTTATAGGTAGAAACTAATTTATCAAAGGGTAGCATTTATTTTATTGATATGTAAAAACTCATAAGTAAAATTGTAAGAATAAGTACGCAACAACGACGAAGATAATTGTTTGTTGACAATGCAAAAATCCGCTCAACAATTTTTGTAAATTTTTAATTGTAGTATAAAAATATAATGTTACCCTTTTTGGGGACTCTCTTATAATCAAAAAACAAACATTGTAAAATATATGTACAAAAAGACAATCTGTATGCATTTTTCCACAAGTGTTATGTAGGGATCTTCTTTTTTATTGTCTATCCACGTTTTTTCTGCGCCCATGATTAAAGGGGCCTTTTCACCACTGGGACCTGCATAAACTACGACAGAGGGGCTCCTGATAGATAAAAAGCTGCGCCTGAATTACAAGAGATTTTTTTTTGCTGATACTTTTTGGACCAATTTTTTAAAATTCAAATTTAAACAAAATTACCAAAAAAATAGAATTAGATTTTTTCTTTATAAATCGTGTTTTTTTTCGTTTGGTTTTTATAAAAAAAAACACTGAATAGCCCTTGTCTAAAAAATTTAAGCTGAACGCCACTGCTTTTATGTCCTGTGTAGATTCTACAACAACGAACAAAAATGCATCGTCAGCTTTTTTATATAATATGATATCACGGAAAGAACTGTACAAAAACAACTGCTGTTGTACATCATTGTAAAAATATGTTGAACAGAAGCCTAAGCTCTGTTTTATAAAACACAAAAGGTTTTACAAAGGCCTGTAAAAAGAAACTACTGTAACCACATGCTACTGTTGAAAGTTATTTTTACACAAGCCTTGGCCTCACATATACAGAAAGTTCTTTACAGGACGCGAAAATTTTTTGAATGGCTTGTTTCTTAGATTCATTTTTTTTGTCTCTCTTTGTTATAATTTTTTAAGTATCTTAGGCGATTCACGATACTACAAGCCATATTAAAAAAATTATTGTGTTAGAGACGCTGCTTTTTACGAGCATTCATCTGTGTCATTTAAAGGATCCCTGCTTGTTATTTTTGGCTAAACTGCTTTTACGTCGGAGTCATTGTCTATATCGCTGGCCGCAATTGTCAAATAAAATTTGTCTTCTCCATGTTTTTTGTACGTATTTACACTATTTTGCAGATTATGTCAATAAGTAGGATTTTTTGCTGCATTATTAATAAGTTCTTGGCGTAGTAATACTCAGGGGTACCTAAAAAATATGCAGTGGAAACTAAGTATTGCAAAAATATGTTGTATATATTGGCATTCTTACTCCCACAAAATTTATACATATTTTATTTGTCATGTATATGGCAATTTTCTGCAAGGTATCAACTGATCACTACAAAATTAAGCTTCATATTTTGGCAAATTTATTATTTATACGCAAAAAATATATTTTATATCAACCTATTATTTCTGAAGTATTTTTTACTATAGGGTATTCCCGGTATACTCATAAAATGGCAATTTGAAATTCTGTAAATTGTAAAAATTTATACGTAGAAATTTACTTTGCTCGAAATAATGCAAGCACTATAGTAGCATTTGAAAACGAACCGCAGCAAAGGACGTAACTCATCTTATGTTTTTTTTAGATTGTAACTACAAAAATTGGAAGGACAAAAAACTGGACAAGAAAGAAACAAAGACAGGGTTTTGTACTTTATGTCAGTAAAATGCAATTGTACTGAACATAAAATATAGATTTACGGCAAAGTTGTATTAAAAAAGCCAACACAGGCCTTACAATATGTCGAAAAAGACCAATTTTGTTTACCTAATATAAGCAATAAAATTGTACATCTACAATTGAAATGGCTTTGCTTGCTTGCGAAAAAGCTAAATAAACAGCGTAAAGATTTGATGGGAATAACGCGGGCTTACCTAACTGGTGCTAATATAAAGTAGATACATCTTGTAGATCTGTTTTGTATGCCAGATAACAATTGCATCGATAAACAGCGCTTTGCGCTTATATCTTGCAGTTTTTTAATAAGCACGTAATCATGACATATTAATTATTTTACACTTAGCTTGTACTTTTTTTTCCTTTTTTATATTCGATGTGTTTTTAAAGTTAATTAGTGCATCAAAAAATTTTACAAGAAAGTTTAAAGAGTTCATGTAATACGATGCACAAGTTTTCGAGTAGCTTGAGCAGCTGACAACAGATAGATCAAGTTTTTCGCATGTATGGCGCAAATTGTAAAAAATATGCATTGTGGTAGCATAAAGCAACGTGTAAAGCAGAAATGAACATTGATCGTACACAACCGTATCTGTATCGTTGTCAATATAGATCATTTACATCTTTACATCCCGAATCTAGATATAAGCGCCCGAAACCACTTTTTTGTTACGGCTAATCTTATTGTATTTTTAGGTGTTCTGTTTGAAAGGCTTTGTCACTAATAATAGTTATATTGTAAAATACAGAATACGGTCGCGAATAATATTCTCGCGAATGGCGCAGTTTAGAGCGTACAAAAAAGCAAGAAAGTAAAAAACGCATAAGCGGTGCGTGGTGGTTTATTTATACAAATGTATTTTCGTTTTCTAAAAACATGTTAAGAAACAAAGATGTCGTAATACATTGCATGTAGCGATTAAATTACTTTGTGTAATGTGCATGTATCTAATGGTAAACCATATTTGATTTGTTCTTTTATTCTAGTATTTTTTTTAAAAAGTCAAATTTCTTGAAATATGATAAAGATTTAATTTTACTACTATAATAAAAAAAGTCACGCAAATGCTGTTAGATTTTATAAAAAAAAAACTGTATGTAGAATTATCTTAAAAAATAATTTTACTGAGATCGTATTTATAAGACCCTGCGCCGGAAAAACTGGAATTATGCTCTTAGATTTTCCTCCCATCGTTTAAATAGTCCTGATAAATTTTACAAACGATATTTAGTTCAAAAACATGAAATTTTTATATAATATATGAACTTTTTACGTCGTCACCAATTAAACATTTTAAAATCAATGTTTTGTATTGACTGCATGTATAATTTTAAATCTTACACAAAATAAGATCACATATTTATTTATTTAAAAAAGCAATTTGTGAACAAGGTTACATATTGTTGCAAAAAACGTACTGTACTTTAACAACTGTCGTTATAGAACATTTATAAGACTACAAACTAGCCATTAAAAAGCTTCATCACGAAACATATAATTTGCAAGAGATTGTTATAAGTTCAGTAACACTACTACTTAAAAACATCAACAATAACCTCGAATGCATACTTCTGTAAGCAGCGTCCATTGTTTAAGTTGACTGTGAAATACGAGCAGCATGTAAAGCAGCAATTACAAAAAGGTAATTACTAAATTTGTACATAAATCCTGGAACGAGCATTGAGCACATGTATTATTGTACTCATTCTTAATTTTGCATAAGAAACAAAAAACAAAACCAGAAAACTGCAAAATGCCTAATTTGCAAGAGAACGCAAGATGTGAGCCTTACGTCTGTAAATTAAATCAGAAAAAAAATATAAAACGCACAAACAAAATTCGTTATCAACTATATTTTGCTCATTGTTCATGTTTTATTGACCATTAGATAAAGATAGCATCTAATTCAACATAATACTACGAGGTTGCTTATAAACATTGCCTAGTGTTCTTTTCACACATTTATATGCTTTTTGTGTTTTTTTTAATCGTTTAACAGGCATGTAATGCTTTTAATCGTTTTATAAGTCGCACTTTATATATCTATTTGCAGGATAGTGTATTTGCGTAATCTAGAATTGCATATAAACACGCTTACATGCAGCAAAAATATGTAGATTTAGTAACACAGCAATTTAAAACGAACAAAATATTGTTCATAAATATTTATTATACAATAATGTCGATAGAAAAATATTTCGTCATGAGAAATTCATTATTAATCCGCCTAAATACTAACGATAGGTTTCGTAAAAGAGTTTCTTCAGTACAACGTGTTTGTTTTGCGTTAATAGATAAATTTTGTAGGCTGTAAGATAGCGCATTTTTAATGAAATAGTTTTTTTTGCAATATTATATTAATTTTACCAGTTTTTAAAATAAAAAAATTTTTAAAAATTACAAATCATATTTACATCGCGCCGTGTTCATATTTAAAACGTACAAAGGTATAACATAAATGTATTTCGATGCATTTCTATGCGTATATACTAACGAATGTGTATTTTTTGATAGCTAATAGATTTTTTAACAGCAATGTCAATACATCACAATAATTTATTTGGGTTTAAAACGTTTTTTTTCTTTTTTAAACTATTGCATTGCATAATCTTTTACTATCAAGCTAGTGCGCAAAATTGACTAAATCAATTTTGCGCATAATTAACTACTAGGGGTAATAATAAATAAATGCGTCAAATTGACTGACACAAAATTTTAAAAGATGTGTTTTTAAACATAAAAAGGCAAAATATGCTCAAAATATTTTTATTACTAGAATAATTGTGGGTAAATTCAGTTTAGACCCCTCCTCTATTTGGTGCGGAGAAAAAGTTGCCCCAATTGTAAGCAAGTAAGATTTTATCAAACATCCAATCCTAAGTTCATTTAAAAGTTGCAAAATAAAACATATAAACATGAATTAGAACATAAAATTATTATCCTGCATTCTTTTTCCAATGCAACTGTGTCGACGTAGTCTAAGATCAGGTGTAAAAGGGTCGGTTAGGGGATAAGGTTATTTACTTTTATTAAAAGCGCTTTCAACGGATATATTGCATTCTTTTTTATTTTATTATTTCAAAACTTTGTATTAGCATACAATCTTTCAGCTCTAAATTATGGGCAAG